>OX155900.1:59464117-59654175 GCA_944588485.1 Phosphuga atrata
TTGTCTGTCTAGTCTTGTCTGTCTAGTCCTGTCTGTCTAGTCTTGTCTGTCTAGTCTTGTCTGCCTAGTCTTGTCTGTCTAGTCTTGTCTGTCTAGTCTTGTCTGTCTAGTCTTGTCTGTCTAGTCTTGTCTGTCTAGTCTTGTCTGTCTAGTCTTGTCTGTCTAGTCTTGTCTGTCTAGTCTTGTCTGTCTAGTCTTGTCTGTCTAGTCTTTCTGTCTAGTCTTGTCTGTCTAGTCTTGTCTGTCTAGTCTTGTCTGTCTAGTCTTGTCTGTCTAGTCTTGTCTGTCTAGTCTTGTCTGTCTAGTCTTGTCTGTCTAGTCTTGTCTGTCTAGTCTTGTCTGTCTAGTCTTGTCTGTCTAGTCTTGTCTGTCTAGTCTTGTCTGTCTAGTCTTGTCTGTCTAGTCTTGTCTGTCTAGTCTTGTCTGTCTAGTCTTGTCTGTCTAGTCTTGTCTGTCTAGTCTTGTCTGTCTAGTCTTGTCTGTCTAGTCTTGTCTGTCTAGTCTTGTCTGTCTAGTCTTGTCTGTCTAGTCTTGTCTGTCTAGTCTTGTCTGTCTAGTCTTGTCTGTCTAGTCTTGTCTGTCTAGTCTTGTCTGTCTAGTCTTGTCTGTCTAGTCTTGTCTGTCTAGTCTTGTCTGTCTAGTCTTGTCTGTCTAGTCTTGTCTGTCTAGTCTTGTCTGTCTAGTCTTGTCTGTCTAGTCTTGTCTGTCTAGTCTTGTCTGTCTAGTCTTGTCTGTCTAGTCTTGTCTGTCTAGTCTTGTCTGTCTAGTCTTGTCTGTCTAGTCTTGTCTGTCTAGTCTTGTCTGTCTAGTCTTGTCTGTCTAGTCTTGTCTGTCTAGTCTTGTCTGTCTAGTCTTGTCTGTCTAGTCTTGTCTGTCTAGTCTTGTCTGTCTAGTCTTGTCTGTCTAGTCTTGTTGTCTAGTCTTGTCTGTCTAGTCTTGTCTGTCTAGTCTTGTCTGTCTAGTCTTGTCTGTCTAGTCTTGTCTGTCTAGTCTTGTCTGTCTAGTCTTGTCTGTCTAGTCTTGTCTGTCTAGTCTTGTCTGTCTAGTCTTGTCTGTCTAGTCTTGTCTGTCTAGTCTTGTCTGTCTAGTCTTGTCTGTCTAGTCTTGTCTGTCTAGTCTTGTCTGTCTAGTCTTGTCTGTCTAGTCTTGTCTGTCTAGTCTTGTCTGTCTAGTCTTGTCTGTCTAGTCTTGTCTGTCTAGTCTTGTCTGTCTAGTCTTGTCTGTCTAGTCTTGTCTGTCTAGTCTTGTCTGTCTAGTCTTGTCTGTCTAGTCTTGTCTGTCTAGTCTTGTCTGTCTAGTCTTGTCTGTCTAGTCTGTCTGTCTAGTCTTGTCTGTCTAGTCTTGTCTGTCTAGTCTTGTCTGTCTAGTCTTGTCTGTCAGTCTTGTCTGTCTAGTCTTGTCTGTCTAGTCTTGTCTGTCTAGTCTTGTCTGTCTAGTCTTGTCTGTCTAGTCTTGTCTGACTAGTCTTGTCTGTCTAGTCTTGTCTGTCTAGTCTTGTCTGTCTAGTCTTGTCTGTATAGTCTTCTCTTGTCTTCTGTCTAGTCTTGTCTTCTAGTCTTGTCTGTCTAGTCTTGTCTGTCTAGTCTTGTCTGTCTAGTCTTGTCTGTCTAGTCTTGTCTGTCTAGTCTTGTCTGTCTAGTCTTGTCTGTCTAGTCTTGTCTGTCTAGTCTTGTCTGTCTAGTCTTGTCTGTCTAGTCTTGTCTGTCTAGTCTTGTCTGTCTAGTCTTGTCTGTCTAGTCTTGTCTGTCTAGTCTTGTCTGTCTAGTCTTGTCTGTCTAGTCTTGTCTGTCTAGTCTTGTCTGTCTAGTCTTGTCTGTCTAGTCTTGTCTGTCTAGTCTTGTCTTGTCTGTCTAGTCTTGTCTGTCTAGTCTTGTCTGTCTAGTCTTGTCTGTCTAGTCTTGTCTGTCTAGTCTTGTCTGTCTAGTCTTGTCTGTCTAGTCTTGTCTGTCTAGTCTTGTCTGTCTAGTCTTGTCTGTCTAGTCTTGTCTGTCTAGTCTTGTCTGTCTTGTCTGTCTAGTCTTGTCTGTCTAGTCTTGTCTGTCTAGTCTTGTCTGTCTAGTCTTGTCTGTCTAGTCTTGTCTGTCTAGTCTTGTCTGTCTAGTCTTGTCTGTCTAGTCTTGTCTGTCTAGTCTTGTCTGTCTAGTCTTGTCTGTCTAGTCTTGTCTGTCTAGTCTTGTCTGTCTAGTCTTGTCTGTCTAGTCTTGTCTGTCTAGTCTTGTCTGTCTAGTCTTGTCTGTCTAGTCTTGTCTGTCTAGTCTTGTCTGTCTAGTCTTGTCTGTCTAGTCTTGTCTGTCTAGTCTTGTCTGTCTAGTCTTGTCTGTCTAGTCTTGTCTGTCTAGTCTTGTCTGTCTAGTCTTGTCTGTCTAGTCTTGTCTGTCTAGTCTTGTCTGTCTAGTCTTGTCTGTCTAGTCTTGTCTGTCTAGTCTTGTCTGTCTAGTCTTGTCTGTCTAGTCTTGTCTGTCTAGTCTTGTCTGTCTAGTCGTGTCTGTCTAGTCTTGTCTGTCTAGTCTTGTCTGTCTAGTCTTGCCTGTCTAGTCTTGTCTGTCTAATCTTGTCTGTCGAGTCTTGTCTGTCTAATCTTGTCTGTTCTAATCCAGTCCTGTCTGTCTAATCTTGTTTGCCTAGTCTTGTTTGTCTAGTTTTGTCTGTCTAATCTGTTTAGTCTTGTTTGTCTAATGTTATTAGGTCTAGTCTAAATTATGTAATTATTTTGAGTCGAGTTGGTAGTGCAGAGACGTCAAAACTTTGTGAGGTAGTTAATGCTGCAACAGAGAAACATCGTGAATTCTTACTACGCATTGTTAGTCTAATCTATGTAAGCGTATTGCAGTGAGTTTGTTCTAAATGCGACATAAAAGTTTTGTTTTATAACCTTTTCTGAGCGGTGTGTGTGTGTGTCGAGAAATCTGTTTGTTTTATCACCGTTGGGGTGTGCGAGTAAAATGTTTAGGGTGAAGGGTCGACTGGGAAATTCCAAACATTTATGAACAAGGTGTTTGTAAATTTATGCAATCCGGGACAAATTCAGGGAAGGTGATTTTCAGCTTATGCACACGGTGGACAGACAAGATTATGACTCGATTTGACTACACAGACAAAACTCCATAAAATCTTATTAAAGCAGGAATTTAATTAAATAAAAAATAATAAATTTTGTTGTAATTATTTACATCGAGCAAAATGTAATTAGCACAAGTAAATTAATTAAATGCGATGTTGTTCGAGACAAATAATCCCTTTGTTTGCAACACAATATGCTATAATTTGATAGAACATGCGCCAGATTGAATTTGATACTGCCCATTGACCTGTGCGAATTTCTATAATTGGATGGGAAATGCGACTCGAAAAGCTCTTATTTACTTCATGGAATTAATTAACAAACGCAGTTCAAATACACCCAAGGGAATAAACATTCATAATTTAATAAAACATATCTAGTTTTACCTGTCTAGTATGTTTGTACACGCTTGTGTATTTTAGATGATTAATATACAAATGATCAAAAAGCTGTTCTTTCCATTTCCTTGTAAATGAGTGTAATTATGGGAAGAGGATGGTGAAAGGAGGATGGAATGCATCGTTAACGTTTCTTAACAAAGCACACGTAGCTATCAAAGGAAACAGAGAAGACTTGTCAAGTCTCTCGGATTTTACCATCCACCGACGATTTCCGCTTATTTCGCAATAAATGTTTTCCTTCACTTCTATAAAGAACTACAAACGTCAATTTGCAAACCACGTGCAATGAATTTTATAGATATTGCTTGAATAAACTTTACTTTAAGACTGGTCTCACGACCTTTCTGGTGACATGTCATATTTATTAACTATCTCGCCGTTGTTTTCTTTTGCTACTTCCATTTTGGCAATTTTGTTTCTCTATAACTTTCCCGTTTTTTAACAAAGAATTATTGTTGTCCAGTGATATCACAGTGTACGCCGTAAATAGAATATAGATTTTACTTAACGTTATTGCTGTCAGAAAAGAAGTCTAAAGTAGTGCCTAAAGTAGTTTTAGTTTAATTGTAAGTTTTAAATTTTGAAAAAATGTTAAAGAGCGACATCTAGTAGATATGACTTAACATATCCTTCTTACAGTCAATGTCATTTTCGATAGGAAAAAGATCCGAATTACTCCCAAGACGCTCATAAAGAAGTTTTAGTTCAAAAATATATTTACTAAAAGCATATAAACGCGGCATTAGACCAGTAGAGTCCGGTCCGGTCCGGTCCAATCCAATCCAGACCGAGCGAGTACCCAAGTGGCGGATAGGGGAAGCTCGCCGGCTCTGCATCCAGCAGGGTGGGAGCGAAATAAAATAGCTCCCGCGGATCAACAGGTTTGCACGGAGGGGAAAATGCAGTCTCAAAATGATAATTCGTTTAAGGTGCAAATGAGGGATACCTTAGTACCGGTCGGTGCAGGGAGTGTGCGAGGGTGTGCGGGCCCCCGAAGGCCAGCCAAAGACCGCCCAGCACTCTTGGTAGGCGATCAGGCCGGAGTGCAGGTTACTACGACTGGAAGAATTTAAGATAAAGGAAGAGGTACAGATAGGTGGCTGGAAGAGGACCACACAAGGAATCCCTTCGAGAGAAAGTACCACCAAGTACCAAGGTACCAAGGTACCATGGTACCAATGGTACCAAGTACCATTATAAGGATACCACCTAGCCCAAAAGATGGCACTATTGCGCAAAAGCGAATGGCACAAAGCAACCTAAGGAGCAAGTAAATGTCAACTTGGCAGAGGACAATCCTATATTTAAGAAAAGAAAGGCCAACGAATACCCAGTGGCTGTACTTGAAAACAACGCATGAATGATGGGATTCGAAGACAAGCTAGAAGAACTGGTAGAGTTTGGAAAAAAAAAACAACCAAAATGTCCATAGAGAGGTAACGACTGAAAAGAGAACTTGCTAGGTCTAACGGAGAGAATTAAAAAAGAAGCAAGAAAGTCAAATGGGCCGAAACATAAGATGGAAAAATTGAAGCCTTGCCGACCCAAATAAAGGATCTAAAGGAGAATGAGGCACTAACAGCTGAAAATCAATCAATCGTGGAAATGAAGAAGACAATGAAAAAAATGAATGAGTGCCTGGCACACCTGGAAAACGCGAACTCAATAAGGCAGGAACGGGGCCATGAAGGAAGAACACAGCAGCTGAAGGAACAAATAAACACAATTAGTAGTTATGAGGATTGATGATCCTTTTGACGAGGATGATGAGGATGAGAATTTCCTGAGCTAGCTGAAGCAGAATGGCCCGAAAGAATTTTCGAGCGGACGGTAATGAAGAAGCTAAATCCACTAACAACCCAAATTTAATGGGACTTGGCCATAATCAGCAGCAGTACAGACTCAGATATGGAAAAGGGAATCAATCGACAGTTCAAACATATGTACCCGGAGCTACACCCAAAAAGTCAGGCGCAAGAAGAACATATAACAATTGTTACTAATAATACACGGATTATTACCCACGAGAATAAAATAATGGAGCAATCACAAAGCGTATTAAAAGTTTTTAACAAGGAGGGCAATGATGAAATAGACAATGAGAGAAACATCTAGTGAAAGTCAAGAAACATCTGAGTGTACTGAAAAAAGCAGAGCAAAGGCATGCTTTAATTGTACCACAGAAGGGCACATGGCTAAAGACTGCACGGAACCGCCATACTGTCCCCTCTGCGACAAGCAAGGGCCATGGAGCAAATACAATATAATGCCCGATCTTTCAAAGAACGCTATGAATGAAGAGAGGTGCTCTGGACTTTATCGTGGTCAATGATGGCAAAATGCCAACTCTGATAAGAGGACATGGAACATCGTTTATTGACCTTACGATAATCAGAACTAACCTTATAACTAAATTTTTATGGTGGGAAGTTCTCAAGGAGGAATCGCTCAGCGAGCACAGATACTACCTATACCTTGACGATAGCTGCCGAAAACCCAAACCAAAATGGGTCTACGGCAGAACTAAAATGAAGGACTTCTGCACAATCCTTCGGCAATAACTAGCAGACAAGCAAGAAAAGGTCGACAACAGCACTGAGATTCTGCAGCGAGTTTATAGTACTCCTAGGGTAAGACTAGAAGAAAACTCACCGGTGGACAGATAACATCGCGGAACTGAGAACAAGCGCTGCAGTGGCAAGATGAAAGCTACAAAGGGAACGAAAAAGAAATTGCCATGCTGGAGAATATAAGCAACGATACGACGACGTCTAAAAAGCTCTGAGAGAAATCTCCCGTCAAAAACACTTGAAATGGGAGGAGTTATGGCAAGGAACTAGAACAGGATGTCTTCGGCCGGAGCTACAAGATCGTGACAAGTCAGCTAAATATATAATAATAATAATAGCCCCTTTCCTCCCAGCATGTACATGCCTTAAGGGGGATAGCTAAGCCAGGGTAGCTATTTTTCAGCTAAATATACCGAACCCAAAACTAACTTTAACGTCGGACGAAAAAGTAACTATTTTTGAAGAGCTATTTATCGACTCAAGGGATAAACCGATATTCAAACGAAGAAACTACCAGATATCGGAACCTTTCGAGGAAAACGAAATTCTGACGGCGGTCAGCAAAATAAAAACCGGGAAGGCCCCAGGACCTGCTAACCTTCCGCCAGAAGTGGTAATAAAGCTGCAACATCAGAAATAAAGGTGTTTAAAGACCTTTTCAATGAATTATTGGAAAAAAATACGTGCCCTCAGGCATGGAAAGTGGCAAAACTAATATTAATTAAGAAACCACAAAAGAAAGAAGAGGAAGCTGTCAAATGCAGATCAATTTGCCTGATCAACGTGCTCGGAAAACTGTACTAAAATCTCGAAAATCGAAAATTGAGAAGATAGGCGGTTTCTCCAAAAGTCAATATAGATTCAAAAGGGGGAGATCCACCACGAATGTCCTACACGAAGTAGTAGAAACAGCAAGAGAATCAAACGAAACTGGGATACCAAGATGGTGTGCCCTGATACTAGTAGTTGTTAAGAAAGCTGCTAATACAGCGTCACAGCGTCTGGTAATAAATAAAATGGAAGAAAAAGGAATCTCCACGTACCTTATAAACATCGTTAAAGACTATTTTACAGACAGATGGATACAAATTGACAGAAACACGAGGAAAGAAATAAGTGTGAGTGTTCCACAGGGTTCTGTTCTTGGACCAATTCTGTGGAATATGTATAAGATATTCCACAGAGTTGGTCCAAGAACAGACATAATACATACGACATACGACATAATGAGGCTGTAGGTACCTGAAGGCAAAACTGCTGTGTTACGCTGAAGACTTGGCGATCGTGCTCACAGGAAGGACAATCGACCAAATGCGAAGCAACGCAAATACTGCCTTGAGCAGAGTCCAAACCTGGATGAGCAACGACCGTCTGACAATAGCTGCAGAGAAAACGGAGGGTGTATTATTAGCCACATACAAACATGCTCACAGTATCTTCTTCCAAGTCGGAGAATCGGGAATCTATTCTTTAAAACCCACATTAAGAAAATCGTCCAGAAGGCTAACAAAGTTACAATCGCTTTAAGTGTCCTAATGCCCAATGTTAAAGGCCCAAGAACAAACAAGACGCGCACTATGTACATAGCGGCGCAATCAATAATAACTTATGGCGCACCAATTTGGTTAAACCTAGCTACGCAAAGAAAGAAATTCGCATCTGTGCAAAGATGTATGACCCTTATAATGGCTAGTGCTTACAGGACCGTATCGAATGAGGCCCTGATGGTTGTGGCAAAGGTAATACCCATACACCTAGTAGTAGAGGAAAGAAAAAACATTTACACTACATGAAATGACACATCCGCAGAAAAAGAGACGACCCTTGAAAAAATGGCAGACCCAACGGAATTTAGCAACGAAAGGCGCATCGACTAGAAGACTTATAAGTAAAATTGAATCGTGGTTAAAAAATAAGACCCACTACTGTTTGACCCCATGCCTAAAGGCCGATTCCTATATACGCGACACTAGCTACGCGACATCCCCTGTCAAATAATGATTACCTTGTTTTAAATAGGCACGTCGCGCAGCTGTCGCGTAGCCATAGTGAGAACGTGCCCATTTAAAACAATGTAAACATTATTTGACAGGGCTTGTCGCGTAGCTAGTGTCGCGTATATGAGAATCGGCATTAACAGGGCACGGTTCATTCATGACGTACCTGAAGCGAATAGGCCGTCGTGACTGCAACATGCATGTACTGCCCGAAAGATGACGATGCCGAGCACACAATCTTTAAGTGCAATCGGTGGGAACATGAACGACTCCAGCTAGAACTTACGGTGGGTTACATAACGCCAGAAAATATTGTGAATATTATGCTCCACAGTCCGAAGGAATGGGTACATGCATACATGTCGCATTATGACAAAAAAACAGAAGAAATGGGGTTGTAGGAGAAGGGGGACCACTTGAAGAATGTGAAGAACGGTAACAAGTGGATCCACAGAGGTTTTAGTGGGTATGCGGGTCATTAACACCTCGACAAAAAAGCCGCACACTCCATGGAGTCAGGAGGCCCGCTGCATGTATTAATGCATTTCACAAAAAAAAGTGCAGCCAAGTCCAGTCAAGGCATACAAGATCTTTACAGATATACTATGACAGAGAATAGCTCCGTACGTCGAAGAGCTGATCGGCAAATACCAAGGAGGGTTCAGGAAAGGCAGATGAACGACCCATCAACTATTCACCATGAGGCAAATAATGGAGAAGGCTTGGGAAATGAATACAAGCATGCCACAAGTATTCGTGGACTTCAAACAAGCCTATGAAGAAGTGCAAGAGACAAGGCAATGGAAGATCTAGGAATCCCAAGAAGACTGAAAATAACAAAAACGCAAAGGATAAAGTCAAAATACAGCAGACCACATCAGAGGAATTCAGCATAGGACAAGGACTTCAACAAGTTCAAGAAGTTCAACATAGTATTACACCAGACAATAAAAGAAACTGGGATAGACACCAGCGGAACAATACTAAACAACCAAAGTCAAATCATCGCCTACGCCGAGCACATAGATATATTAGAAAGATCAGAGTAAGTAGTGAAACAGAACTATGTAAAACTGAAAGAGAAAGCACGATAAGTAAAAACCAGCAATGGACTTCAAGACACTAGCCCAAACTGGACCATCGGAGAAGACACAATAGAAGTTGTGTCAGAATAGAAGTACTACCAGCTTAGAATAATGAAAGGAAGTAAAAGATTCTTATTTAAAGTAATTAAGAAGATTCTTTCGAAGGCGTTACAAACAAGGGCAGAAAATCAGCTGGGAGAATACCAGGGGGGCTTCAGGAAGACCCGATCCTGTGTTGAACAGATCCTCAATCTTAAAACTGTACTTGCACACTCCAAGATGAGAAACCGCAAGGTGGTCATCACCATTGTTGACTTTAGGAAGACCTACGATTCCATTGATAGAGAAACGCTTAACAAAGTACTCCCGGATCTATGGCTAGACAACAAAACCCGCAGACTCATCCTAGAAACTTTGACCAACACCCATTCCAAGGTTAAATGTAGAGGCGAGATTTCAGAAAGCCTAGAAATTAAAACTGGAGTGAGACAAGGAGATGGACTTTCCCCACTTCTCTTCAACTGTGTCCTAGAAAAGGTTATGAGAGAATGGCGTAAGGAACTGATAACTTGGGTGCTCGGAGTGGTATCTACCTGGGACGTAAGAACTATGGACTGGTTGTAGATTGCCTGGCCTTTGCAGATGACATGGCACTGTTTGCTGATTTTCTTGAGATAGCAGCAATGTAGGTAAATTGCCTCAGAAAACAGGCTGCCAAAGTGGATCTTCAAGTGTCACTAGAGAAAACAGAATTCTTCACCAACATCAGAGAAGCAAACAGAGAGATGTTACTAGAGCAGGGAAACATCAAGAGTACTTAGAAATTTGAGTATCTCCGCGAATGGATTGAACCCAACTTATCAGAAAGAGCACCATTATCCAAGAGAGTCATCAAGTTAGAACTAGCGACTGACTAAGAATACTTAACCTGAAAACCTGAAACTTAAGCACTTCACATCAGTCTTACGACCAGAAGCCCTGTATGCCATGAAGTTTCTTTCCTTGATCCGAAGAGGTCTGGTAGAGAAATTGGAAATCATAGAGAGGAAAATTCTCAGGAAGATCCTTGACCCGGTAAAGGAAGATGGGGAATTCCGAAGGCGGCATAACTCTGAGCTCTACGAACATATTGAGATGCTCTCTGACTGTGCAAAGAAAAGAATGGTCGCTTTCTATGGCCACGTTGCAAGATTGCCTCCAAACCGACTTACCTACCGTCTGTTCACCTTCTGGCAAAACAAGAACCTTCGTACCACTTGGTTAGTACTTAGGTCTCATACTAGACCGAAAGTTATCTTGGAAGCTCAACATAAACGAAAGAGTACGGAAAGCAACGGTGGCGCTGTACTCTTGCAAGAGAGCGGTGGGGAAATCTTGGGGCCTCAACCCCAAGATTACCTTCTGGCTATACAGAGCCGTAGTTACACCAATACTCTACTACGGCGTTTTCATATGGTGGCCGGCACTTAATAAAAGAGTCCATCAAATGGCGCTTACAAAAGTGCAGAGAATGGCGGCGCTCATGATAACGGGAGCCATGAGAACGACGCCTACGAAAGCCTTGAAGACAATCCTGGACATAGCCCCGGTCGATTTAATGGGCAAGCAACTTGCCATTACCACAGCACTTAGACTAAAGTCAGTGCGAATGTTGACATCGGACTATCGTGGACACGCCGGAATAATCAATGAATTTAAAGGGGTGCCCAAAAACATAGACCGATGTCTAGCAACACCTGCTTTTGGTAACAACTTCTCATACCACATACCCTCTAAAGAGGAGTGGATGGAAAAGAAAGAGGTACCAGCAGGACACACGCAGGTCTTTACAGACGGCTCACGGAGGGAGGACAAAGTGGGCAGCGGAGTTTTCTCCAACGACCTCAACCTCAGAATTAGCTTACGCCTGCCAGACTACTGCAGCGTTCTACAGGCGGAGGTAACCGCCATAAAAGGGGCCGCAGAGTGGCTGATGGTAAATGGGGACCCTGGTGAACAGATCCACATTTACACCGATAGCCAAGCTGCTCTCCGGGCAGTTACTAGCGTGTGCACCAACTCAGCAGTGGTCTCTGGCTGTCGGAGAAAGCTAAATGAGCTCGCAGCACACACAAACGTGAGACTCACGTGGGTACCAAGCCACAGCGGGATCCCAGGTAACGCAAAAGCGGATGAGCTTGCAAAGAACGGCACAAGCCTGCACTCAACCTAAATATTACAGGATATTGGCATTCCATTTGCCTCGTGCAAGGAGACCATAGCCGAAATAACCTCGAACCTAGCGGGGCGAAGGTGGAGGGATGAAGACACCTGCAAGGTAACCAGGCAAATATGGCCTCACCGAAACAGGAAAAGAAGCACCAACATCGTCTCTCTAAAAAGAAACGATATCAGACTGGCAGTGGGAGTCATCACGGGACACTGTCCCATTGGCAAGCACGCTGAGAGACTGGGCATAGCGAAGCGGGACTACTGCAGAGGCTGTCTGGACGAGGAGGAAGAGGAGAGTGTTCAGCATTACCTATGCCAATGCCCCTCTCTGACCGCAACACGATTGCTTTTCTTAGGCCGACCTTTCTTGGATGATCTCTCTGACCTCGCATCACTAGATGCGCAGACTCTCATGAGGTTCATCCACGGCTCGAAATGGTTTGACAAAATCCCCTGAGGAGGGTTGTACTGCAAGTACCGTGGTAACACAACAGGCCCATCTGAGGCCTATGTGAGCATTAGCTGCCATTTAAACCTAACCTAACCTAACCACTTGGTTGACAGAAACCGAGAAGGATATTAAAGAACTGGCAATACTGGCACACAGATCTTCAAAACAGACAGTCTGTGAGACGCACCCCGAAGGAAGTCCGTGGATTTCAGCAAAGGTACCCCCTGGACAGAAGAGAGAAAGGAGTTACACCGGCAGAAGATGCGACAATATTGGACAAAGATCAAAGCCCAACCGTTGAACAAGCGTGGTCTAAAGTAAGCCTACTCGAAAAAAGAAGAAGAAGAAGAAAGGAAGTAAAGCAATACACGCGCTGCACTAACCACTCAAATCCAGGCAGGTTGAGTTACAAACAAAAATAATAATACATTAAACCCTAATACGACCTATTATAATTTACGGGTGCGAAAGCTGGACCCTAACAAGGAAAGCCGAAAAGATATTAAAAGTTTTCGAGAGGAAGGTACTGAGGAACAGATACGTAAAAGTCCAAGAAGAAGAAGGGTGCAGGATACGGTACAACTTTGAATTGAAACAACTCTACGCAGAAACTCTAAAACAGCTCTACGCAGAAGCAACTCTACGCAGAAATAGTCGAGCATGTTATAATCCGAAAGACTCCGATGGGCGAGGCACTTAGAATGGACAAGCAACGGGTACCAAAAACGGTAGCAAGGGATCAACTAGAAGGGAAGAATGGAAGAACAACACCGAGAAGGATGCAAAAGAGATACTACTGCTGTGGAATTGATAGATGGTGGCCAGTAGCAGACTGATCTGGAGGCAGAAATTGAAGGAGGTCAAGGTCCAGTAGGATTGTCACGGGAAGAAGAAGAGTTTTGTCAAATATGAAAGTTATTTGACTTACAGAAAAATACATAAATTCGACAACAAAGGGCAATTAAACGTGTGGGCATATATGACAGTCATTCGACAAATAGTGTAAGTTAATCAATAATAGGGAAAAGCAAGAGAAAATGGCTGTAAGCAACAGAGAATCCTGAAAATATTTGTAAATGTAATTATAATATGCAAATTACAAAGCAAGTGAAATAAATCTACAGTAAAAAAAGTTTACTCACCTGCAGAAAATGTAAAAAATATAATTTAAAGAAGGATGTTTGCATAGAAGCAGGCTCAACACTCATTAAATAACAATAAAACAGAAAACACAAAAATAGATTTCAAAGCACAGCAAAAAAAAAAACGATTTTTCAGCCAATTTTCCACGATCCAGTTCACAGTGTTATTGTGATTCTAAGAGGGAAGGCATTGAAAGAAATCATTTCTAAATGTAATAAAATGTATCTGCTTGAATTTTGTATTAAGTCTACAGGGATGCAAAAGTGCTGCCAGCTCCGTTACTTTAAATTTTATGGAAAATACAAATCTTAAATATTAATCTCTATACAACAATATTTTGGCTCTCAGGAAAATAATACTCAAACAAGTTGTAAACGGTTTTCCAATAAGAATGATACGTTTTCGAAACGATAAAGTTATACCTGTAACTAGAGGTCATTTATACTCTCTAATAATTTATTATGGCTAAACACGCGATTCAAGCACGTTTGGTTATTATACAACGATTTTATAACCTTATGACCTTCTTTTGTGAAACATTCATTGTGCACTTCGCGAAAACTTTTTACTAAATAACCGCCGGCCTTTGCTTACCAGTTGTCGCCTCTTTAAGAAATTTGGATTTGCTCTTCACGATGTAAAAATTCCAGCAAGACGTCGAAATGCCAGAACTGAGAATATTGCTGCTGTAAGAGCTAGTGTTGCTGAGGATCCAAATTTATCAATTCCTCGTCGTGTTTAAGAATTTTAGCGTCGTGTTTAAGAGTTTAAAGGCTTAAAACTTGACAACTTGGATGAACATGACAACATGACTTGAATTTCTTATTCGCCCGTATAAGATTGTTTTGACCCAAGAACTCAAGCCACTGGACGACTGGACCATCGTCGGTGCCGAGAATTTGCAAACAACTTAATAGGGATCCTAACTTTGTGAAAAATATCTTTTCTGATGAAGCTCATTTTTGAACAACTGACAATATGTGACGATAATACGCAACTACCTATGGAAGACTTGAAACAGGTGGTGTATACACTTTTCCCAGAACACGAACTCTTTGCCTGGGAAGAGCCAAAGCAAAAGGATATACCATTATTTACAGAGGATGAACTTGCCATAGCAGAAGAGCATGTTGTAATAAAAACCATCCGGACCCACGTTTTTAAGAACATCCATTTACGCTCCCTTCATCATGTTATCATGCACTAGCCAATATTTCTTTTACTTATGGTGATATTACGACATCCACATGTCATAATAAAACCCATCAGGCCCCACGTGGGTGTGAGGACATTCCAACCCATGATCCCACGATTAAAAGCTCATTTAGACTTGCGGGAATTTATAACTTGAATGGATATTTTTATTACCCAAATGTAATTTTTGGAGGAGCACTTGTAAAAATGTTCCCATCAAGATTATCACGTCTCACCACATTGTTAGTGTCTCTGGAAACATTTTTATTTCATTTCAGAAATATATTGTATATGTGCTACGACCTTACGTCCTAAGCCCAAACGACGCTAAAGTCGCATAGGGAATGAGTCAAGTAGGAGGAGCATCTCCATATTTCAAGGGATATGCACTAACCCCTGCGGGCAACACCAGGAAGATATAAATATCTCAAACCGATCTAAACCCGTCTAAGTTGTTTGTTAAGTATTAACTTTTCTTAGTTGTAGGCTTTTTATTTATAATATTTACTTAATTAACAAAACTTCGTGTCGTAAGAATACCAGATCACAGAAGTTGCAAGATCCTGAGATAGGTAAGAACTATCTTAGAGACCGAGGAGTTTTTGGCTAGCAGTTCCTTCCTCACAAAATTGGTAATAGCGGTGGTTCTCAACCATTACGACCACAACAAGCGGATCAACATCGGGAGAGCATCAGAACCAGATGGTATACCAGCCTAGATAACAAAAATCGTAGCTCTTTACCACTCACAATTTGTACTCGAGCAATGATGTAATTGTTCTCATTGTAAATGATGGCAATGAAGTAATTGTTGGAAATTTCTAAACAAATGAAAAAAAGCGAGGCTAGTCCTGTTGTGCAAGGGCAATAAATTAATGGGCGAACCTGCTTCATATAGACCTTAGTACATCCTGGACACATCGGGAAAACCTTTATAACAACTGCTACTGGGCAGACTAAAAATTGATGAGGGTAGTAAGGCTAAAATACAACACACCACACAAAGTGTGATACACCACCTCGCAGTTCTTCAAAGAGCAGTCTCGAGATGTGTGGCGTTTTCCAGGTACTTCTTGGTGAAGTTAACGAAAGTGCTTGCTGCATTCGAACTCGAAAAGAAACGATGGGAGCTCGAGGCTGGAACCGGATTGACTGAAAGACAATTCGGCTTCTGAGAGAACAGATCCACAATCAGTCGATTAAAACGAATGCAGCGATTAAAACTCGCCGAGGAGGCTATATAAGGCACCAAAAGAAACAAGAAAGATATACACATTAATCAATTTCGACGTGGGAAATGCTTTTACTAGCGCACGCTGGAAGTGTAGGAAGAGGCGTATACCCCTGAGGGGATACCTCGATGACAGAACTCAATTACTAGAAGCAGATGGAAGTACAGTGGAGAGGAAACTGAGTATTGGTGTTCCGCAAGGTTCAGTTAAGGGTCCAACTTTGTTGAACATCATACATGACGGTATTCGAAGACTCAGACTGCCAGAGGGTGAACACTTATTGGCTTCGCCGACGACCTGGGGCTCATAGTTTTAGCTAGAATGGAAACTAGCATATAATACAAACCGCGCAATACAACTAGTCATAGAGTGGATGACAATAACCTAACGCTTGCATCGGAAATGTTTATAATATTTACTTAATTAACAAAACTTCGTGCCGTAAGAATACCAGATCACAGAAGTTGCAAGATCCTGAGATAGGTAAGAACTATCTTAGAGACCGAGGAGTTTTTGGCTAGCAGTTCCTTCCTCACAAAATTGGTAATAGCGGTGGTTCTCAACCATTACGACCACAACAAGCGGATCAACATCGGGAGAGCATCAGAACCAGATGGTATACCAGCCTAGATAACAAAAATCGTATCTCTCCACCACTCACAATTTGTACTCGAGGCAATGAAGTAATTGTTGGAAATTTCTAAAGAAATGAAAAAAAGCGAGGCTAGTCCTGTTGTGCAAGGGCAATAAATTAATGGGCGAACCTGCTTCATATAGACCTTAGTACATCCTGGACACATCGGGAAAACTTTTATAACAACTGTTACTGGGCAGACTAAAAAGTGATGAGGGTAGTAAGGCTAAAATACAACACACCACACAAAGTGTGATACACCATCTCGCAGTTCTTTAGAGAGCAGTCTCGAGATGTGTGGCGTTTTCCAGGTACTTCTTGGTGAAGTTAACGAAAGTGCTTGCTGCATTCGAACTCGAAAAGAAACGATGGGAGCTCGAGGCTGGAACCGGATTGACTGAAAGAGAATACGGCTTCTGAGAGAACAGATCCACAATCAGTCGATTAAAACGAATGCAGCGATTAAAACTCGCCGAGGAGGCTATATAAGGCACCAAAAGAAACAAGAAAGATATACACATTAATCAATTTCGACGTGGGAAATGCTTTTACTAGCGCACGCTGGAAGTGTAGGAAGAGGCGTATACCCCTGAGGGGATACCTCGATGACAGAACTCAATTACTAGAAGCAGATGGAAGTACAGTGGAGAGGAAACTGAGTATTGGTGTTCCGCAAGGTTCAGTTATGGGTCCAACTTTGTTGAACATCATACATGACGGTATTCGAAGACTCAGACTGCCAGAGGGTGAACACTTATTGGCTTCGCCGACGACGTGGGGCTCATAGTTTTAGCTAGAATGGAAACTAGCATATAATACAAACCGCGCAATACAACTAGTCATAGAGTGGATGACAATAACCTAACGGTTGCATCGGAAATGTTCGAGGCAGTGTTACTTACTGGGCTTAGAAGATTAAAACCAATAAAATTTAGATAGATTATATCATATACCTTTGAGTAGTAGTAGATAAAAAACTTTCCTTCGTCCCACAGCTCACGAAGACAGCAGCCAATGGTATGAAGGTATGCTAAGGCATCAGTGCTGGAAAAAAATTGCGGCGGCCCAAGAAGCCATAAACGCTGACTGCTGAGCATGGAGTGGAGAGCATGGAAAAAATTGCGGCGGCCCAAGAAGCCATAAACGCTGACTGCTGAGCAGTGAGCATGGACAGCTCACGAAGGCAGCAGCCAATGGTATGAAGGTATGCTAAGGCATCAGTGCTGGAAAAAATTGCGGCGGCCCAAGAAGCCATAAACGCTGACTGCTGAGCATGGAATACACAATCTACTATGCTTTATGCCGCCCCAACATAGGATATTTCTTAGTTTACTAGGGCATTGCCATAAATACCCAAATATTTCGGACAATTTCTGAAAATATTTGATTAGGGTCGGTAATGTAATCCTCGAGCAGATAAAGAAATATTTCTATTTTTAGTTTTACGAGGGCATTACGGTGATTCCGTGGTTTACTTGCTTCAAATACGAGCCGGCGCGGATAACCTTTGCGAATATTGTGGCGAGATAGACTCGGTACGCTACAGATGCTGGAGATGCCGTTGGAACAAGGAACGACAAAGAGTTATATGTTGGACAACAACAAAAATTGGGAGAGGAGCGTCAGGCTTGTCCTCCAAAGAAGATGACGAGAGATTGAAACGCCAAAGAAATCATCAGACAAGGCTAAATCACCAGCTAACGAGCAAATACAGAACCAATCAACTTTACAACCATTCAAACATTTCGTTCCTTGTTCTCTGAAGACATGCTAAACACGTTCCGGAAACATTGGCGAAGTTCTTAAGAGATACTTGTCTGCACAGTTCCCAGCTACGCCAGGAAAGAAATGGATATATTAGCAAACACGAGAAACTTTTGTATCTTCTAAAGGTAATTATATGGTGTGGTTTATGGCTGGTGGCAACCTGAGCCCATTGTTCTTCAAAAAATGAGGTGGGAGATTGCAGTTGAACGGTGAACGATTTGAACAGATGTTTTTTGTGGCCAAAATTTTTTGGGGGCCTAATTTATATGCATAGGCAGAGGGAGGCGGTCCACGTCAGCTACTCTTCCCTTCACAGTCCTAAGCAGGACTGTAGCAGCAGTGAAAGGAAGGAAATTTAGGTTCGCTTGATTAACCAGTGGTAAACCAGTAGTAGCCAGACAGTAGTGGTAAACAGTGGCAAGCCAGTAGGTTAACCAGTAATGTGGTTCCAGCAAGACGGTGCACACATGTCACATTGCTCACGTAACTATCGACGTATTGCAAGAAAAGTTTGGTGATAATTTCAAATATGCACTTCATCGGCCAAAGAGCTGCGATTTAACTCGTTTTTAACTCGATTACTTCGTGTAGGGCTATTTAAAATCTAAGGTCTAAGCTAAGAGGCGACAAATACTTGATGCAATAAGATTAAATATTGAACGCTGCATTCGTTAGATCACGCCCGATTTATTCAAGTCATAGCAAATTAGGTTCGTCGAATTCGGTCGCGTAGACGAAGTCACATATATACGATGTGTTATTCAAAACATAAATGTTCTCGACTGTACTTTAAGACAATATAAAACGTTTGGTTGTAACTGAAACAATTTTAATTTTATTCCATTTTAAAGTCATATCATTCTTATTGGAACATCCTTTACAAGAAGCACAGAGGAGGATAAAGTTTGTAGTTTTTTTTGTACAAAATTTATTTTATTGGCGGTTTTTTGTCCTGTTTTTCGATTTGTTTCGGTTTCATACAAAATATCAAATTAATTTCGAAACAAATCATCAAACGAAAAACCTAGTCGAGTGAATAACAAAGTTCGTCTAAAATAAAATAAAAGAAATGAGAAAAAGAGAATAAGAAAGAAAGTTCACAAGACACAATCGGTCCACAGCTGTAACGGTGATTACAGTGAGACTTCTGCGGGGTGTATAATACAAATCTTAGGAAATATATAAACAGTTCTCGTTCATGAAAAACAGTTTGGCAAGAAGTGATCAGAGGCGGCGCACTTACTATAAATTATGGGAGAGTCTGGGGTGGTTTGATGCTAGGTGCCATCGGCTCGGTGAAGCAGAGCGAATTGGCACCCGCATTCCCTCGACTCCCGAGTCCTTCGGGGCAACCGGAAACAAGCGTCCCACATTATGCAGCATCCCTCCTAGTAACACATAACAATTATCTTACGGCAAACATCGCTACGGCATGCTAGTGGATGATGACTACATTTGTCCTCCCTTAGCAGGATGTCTCTGCGGGATGACACTTTGTTTCACGGGTGTTATGTTATCCTCGTCCGGGATCTTTGCAAATTCTAACTCATGATTATTACCTAAATGTTTGTTAATGAGAAACAACAAAGAATATTTTTGGTTTAAATAATATATCCTCAAATTATAATCTAGTTTGCGTTTGTCTAGTCTAGAATTGTTTAAATTAATCTTTAACTTTACCTACCCATTTACATCGTTTAGTTATATTTGGTTAAAATAATAGATGCTCTAATTATGATCCTTTTATATCCTATAGTTTATTTTAGTTTAATCTAGGATTATTGGTAAATTAATCGATATCTACCATTTACATTATTTAGTCTAATTTATGCTAGTCATATAGAGTCAATAAATATAAATACAATAAGGCCAATAATTAAATAAATGCTCTAACACTATCCTTATTGTTTGAAAAATAAACTTGTCTGTTATACAGACAATGATGTCAAGACAATGATGTCAATAACTAAATAACTGAGTAAAATCTGTATTGTCTAATAAATAAAGTTTTGTAAAGATGTATATAAACATGTCTTAGTTACATCATGTACTTATTATATTTAATCTTGTCTGACTAAATGGGATTAAACAAGACTAATCCACATTAGCTAAGAGCAGAGGAGAATAGAAAAGACTAATCATATTATATCTTAACAACCCTATAGTCTAATCTAAACTAGTCTATTCACTATTTGTGTAATCCTGGATAATTAAACTTGATCAGTCGTTGTCTAATCTTGTTCAATCAGCTTTGTCTAAGCTTGTGCAGTCTTGGCAAAATTTGTCACGTATTGAGCAAGCTGTCCAGTCTTGGAACATCTTGTCAAGTCTTGTGCAGTCTTGTCAAATCTTATTAAGTCTTGGGCAAGCTTGTCCAGTCTTTGCTAACTTTGTCAAGTCTTGTGCAAGCTTGTGTCATCTTGGCAAATCTTGTCAAGTCTTGTGCAAGCTTGTACAGTCTTGCCAAATCTTGTCTAGTCTTGTGCAAGCTTGTACAGTCTTGCCAAATCTTGTCTAGTCTTTTGCAAGCTTGTCCAGTCTTGGCTAATCTTGTCAAATTTGTGCAAGCTTGTCCAGTCTAACCAAAACTTGTCAAGTCTTGTGCAAGCTTGTCCAGCCCTGCCAAATCTTGTCAAGTCATGCGCAAGCTTGTCCAGCCCTGCCAAATCTAGTCAATTGCAAGCTTGTCGAGTCTTGCCAAATCATGTCAAGTCTTGTACAAGCTGTCTTGGCAAATCTTGACAATTCTTGTACATACATGCTTGTCCAGTCTAAACTTGTTCAGATTTGCCTAGACTTGTTTTATCTAGTTCAGTCTGGTTTAATCTCATTCAGACTGGTTTAGACTTGTACTGCATGGACAAGACATGATAGTCTTGGATAGTTTTATGCGGTTTTAGTTCAGTTTAAACTTGTCCAGTGTGATTTTATGAATAGATAATCAATTATAAATAAAAGATAAATAAGATAAATAGATAACCAATAATTATGTATAATAAGATAATGCTACATAAAGTATAATTTGATCGAAAAATCAAAATCTTCTAACTCAACAAAATATATTTAAACAAATATATATATATTAATAACTACATAAAGTAATTTAAAAATGCAAATTTTACGGGGTGGACCAAATCCAAAACTTAATGTTTCTTCAATTTTCACGGTTTTTCCGTTAAAAATTTACAAAATCTCCTAAAATTTCGTTAATAAATTTGTACACAGTTTAAAGGTGTCCCAAATTCACAGGTGACAGGAAAAGGTGTTTGTCTAATGTGTAACCTGTTCCTGAATTATTTGAATTTGAAGAAGAACGTATAGACAAATGTGAATTAAATCATGAAGGTTAAGGTTTTTTTAACCAACAACTGCTGGCCTTCAGCCTCTGACAATGACGTCTTAGCCATTCTTGTTACTTGCTTTAACGTAGCGAATGGCTCACACAACGCATCTTGAGCAAAGTGTGCTAAAGAGCGGTACATGATAAATCGGCACCGGATAAATCGGCACCGGACGACTCGGCACCGAAGGAAATTGTAAACTATTTATTTAGTCACCTTCTAGCCAACTGTAGAATTCAAGTTAACATGAAAACAGCGTTAAATTAAAAACTAATAATAAAACATAACTTTAACATAAAACATAAAGGTTAAAAGGATAAGAGGTTATAATAAAATTAAAAATACGAGTGCCGAAATGTCTCGGTGCCGATTTGTCCGGTGCCGACTTATCCGGTGCCGAATTTTCCAGGTGCCGAGTTGTCCGGTTCCGAGTTGTCCGGTGACGATTTGGAATTGCCGAGTCCGGGTCCGGCTAAAGAGTAACAGAAGATTTTCCTGAATCCTCCTTATTTGATTAGACTAAAGCTGGTCTCTTTGAGATGTTTTAAAAGATTCTTTTAACATCAAAAATCTTATAATTTTAATATATTTTACTGAAATAATGTTGCAAAATTGTTTGATTATAATTTAGAAATTTCCAAAAATTCAGAAATCCCAAAAAATTTAATAAAAAAAATCGCTTTTTAGTCAAAATCTAAATTTGATTGTTTCTTCAATTATCAATTTTTTAAACAACATTCTCGAAAGTTTCCCAAATAAAGACATGCAAATTTGCAAAATTAAATTAGAAATTTCCAAAATTCATAAATTTAGTTAAAAACGTAAATTTGGCATTTTAGGCAAAAGCGACAACTTTGTGTTCCTAATGTTTCAACATATGTGCAATCTTGTCCATTCTTGTCTATTTTATGAAATCCTAGCTACTCCTATCCAATCTATTAATATAAATACAATATGAATCAAATTGACAAACAAATAATTAGATAATTCTATATGAAACTATTTTACATAAATAATAATATAGACTATATTCTTATCTAATGTTGTGTCTAATTCTCTGTTTAGTCTTCTCTCTTCCAGTCTTTTTCAGTTTTGTCTTCTCTAGTTTTGTATAGCCTTGTCTAGTTTTCTCCAGTCTTGTTCAGATTTGTCTTCTATAATCTTGTATAGACTTGCCTAGCCCAGGTGTCGGCAACCCGCGACTTTTTTATTTAAGTAGTGTGTCTCTTCAACCCGTCAAATATGTATATTTTAAGTTTATTGAAACAAATTAAAATTTCATTTATTAAAGTAAAGATTCAAAGAGATCAAGGATAACAAAGCACCAGGGGAAGATAGCATTGCGGCAGAAATGTGGAAGATCGGAGGAGAGATCGTTGTAAAAAGAATCACCTTATAGAAGAAATATGGAAAACTGTACAAATCTCAAATGACTGGAAATGTGCGCTCATACATCCACTTTATAAGAAAGGTAATTGAACGGACCCAAATAATTACAAGGGGATCTCTCTACTTCCTTACTACCTAAAGGTCTGTTGAGCAGAGTGGAAAACCAGGCTCATTACCTCATTAGGGAATACCAAGCTGGTTTCCGAAAAGGAAAATCATGCGCCGAACAGATATTCAATCTAAAAGCATTCTGCGAACAGAAGTCTAGGAAGTCAGAGCTCTAAGAAGTCAGAACACTGTGGTCATCTTTGTCGACTTTAGAAAGGCATACGACTCAATTGACAGACAATCCTTATTTAGTGCCTTGAAAGCGTTTGCACTTGACGAAACAACGAGAAAAATCATCAAGCAAACATTGACGAATACCGACTCGAAAATCAAGTTCTTCGGGGAAATTTCTGATCCGTCTGAAATTAAGACAGGACTCGGACAGGGATATGGATTATCCCCAATGCTCTTCAACATGGTCATCGAAAAAATAAGGAAAACCTGGGAAGAGGCCCTGAATTTGGAAAGAATAAGAGGAATACGGCTTGGAAGGGAAAGGAAAATGGAAATCAAATGTTTAGCTTTTGACAATGACCTTGCTATCTTAGCCAATAACCGAGAAGACGCTCGAAAGATGCTTGATGTCTTCATGAAATCGCAGTAAAAACAGGTCTTGAAATCTCCTATTAAAAGACTACAGAATATATGGACTACAAGTACCAAAGTGAGAAGTATATGGAGGCAAACATGAGAAGGTAAAGAGAACAGAGAAGTTTAATTCCCTGGGGGAATCCAACCCAACGGACAAGATAAGGAGGCAAATAAAGGAAGAGCCAGAAAACTAGACCTGGCCTGCAAGCCAACGCAGAACAAGTACAACAAACGGGCATTATCCTATAAGGCCAAAATCAGACATAATCTTGATATAAGTTTAATTCCCTGGGGGAATGGATCCAACCCAACGGACAAGATAAGGAGGCAAATAAAGGAAGAACCAGAAAACTAGACCTGGCCTGCAAGCTAACGCAGAACAAGTACAACAAACGGGCATTATCCTATAAGGTCAAAATCAGACACTATAAATCGGTAGTACAACATGAAGAATTGTACCCCTAGGAGTGTTATTTTAAATAAAAAGGGGGAGTATCAAGAACTCGAAAAAGGAGGATTCTGCGAAAAATACTCGGGCCACAGAAAACTACTGATTGGACTTGGGGGATGAGGAAACACGAAGAACACTACAAATACACTGGGAAGATCACGGACACAATGAGGAAGCAGAAGTTGAAGTATTACGGACACCTACTAAGAATGGATGAATGTCGACTGACCAAAAGGATCTTCAACTACATCATCGGGTTAAAGGCCACATCTAAATGAGTAGATGACTAGATAAGGGATACGGCAGAAGTTGGAATCACACTACAGATGGCCCGCAACAGAAGAGAGTTTGGAAGGAGAGTAGACAGTATAAAAACATTCCAGAAGAATCTAATAATGAGGAGACCCAAACAGATCATTTACGATGAGGGGGAAAGAAACGAAGCGAACGCATGAAGAGGTTCTGGGAGAAAAGAAGAAAAACCAAAGTTCTTTGCGGTCCATAGTTGGCCAAATTCACAAAAAAGTAAATATTCTGATAAGAGAATTCAGGATTCACTCAAAATGACGGAGTATGTCATCACAGCAGTTGTCTGATTTAGAAGAGGTTTAGAGGAAGGCGAGGAGCCTGTATTTTCTTCAGCGTGCGATGAGTCGTGTAATATACCATGTTATGGTATCCATGAATTCCTTACTTTCATTCAGCTCAAAGAGAAACCCATGGTTAAGAGATTTCATTCTCAAAATCATAATCTTTGAAGCGAGACTAGCATATATTACCAGAAATGGAAAACCAGGTGGCCGACGCCCGCCAGGGAGACCACCTAAGAGATGGAAGGATATTTGGAGCTCCGCCTCACAGGTTAACCAACCGAATTGTGCCTTGGCAATAAACAGATCTCAAGGTCTTCTCGAAGTATAAGAAGAACAAGAAGATAATCTTGACAGAAATATAAATTGATGCAAATAAATTAATGCCAACTTGCTATAAATACCAACGAAACAAATTTTGAGAGAAAGTGGCAAAATCTCAATTTGAACTTCAGTTAATAGATGTGGTCCTCAATAATTAAATGATTGCAAACAGAACTAGAAATCCTGGAAAAAGAAGTTGGCAGTAAATGGAATGGTGTTTGAAAATCTCAAAAGGAAGATCAACTTTAATTTGCCTTCATGGAAGTTACAATGAACTATATGAATATTGGGACAATTTTCGGATACACAAATTATTGTGATAAAGTACGACTATCCGATAAAGTAAAATAAAACGACGATAGCCTTGACAGTTGTTTAAAACAAAAGACCTCAAATTACGAACCTGGGCAAAACAAATCTGTGTTTTAATTCCCTCACAAAAACCTCACGAATGTTTTTCATTTTTAGGGTTCCGTAACGAAAACTGAACCCTTATAGGATCACTTTGTTGTCCGTCTGTCTGTCAAGACCATTTTTCTCAGGAACGCGTAGAGGTAACAAGTTGAAATTTGTATCAAATACTTGGGTCTGCGGTCTCAGCTGTGAAAAACTCTAACTTGTAAGTCAACGCGATCAAAAGATATGACCGTTTATGTCGCATATTTTGCGACTTCACAAGGGAATCAAAACCTATTGGGTACTTCCCGTTGACCTAGAATCATGAAATTTGGCAAGAAGCGGTGTCTTACAGCACATGTAAAGGGAAAAATCTGAAAACCGTAAATATGTAGTTTAATTACAAGAAAAAATGCGAATTTACTATTAGAAACTTATGAAAATACACTAATGTGTTGCGTGGTATTGTCAGGCATCAGAAGAATATGGGTTGCATACAGTTAGGTCCTCCTAAAGATACCTTACTTACAAGTTTGTACGGAACCCTCGGTGCGCGAGTCACAACTCGCACTTGGCCGGTTTTTTTTATTAAATTGCTTGTCTTGATTATTTTTTGAAATGTATTGATTAGAAATGATTTAAAGAACTTTTCATACTGTCATCTCTGCGGCTCTTCTATAAGATTTGTTATTTTTTTAAGTAATCACCCCTTTACTTAAAACCAGTTGCCGACACCTGCCCTAGCCTAATCTTCTCTAGTCTTGTCCATATCCTCAAGTTTCATACCTACTTTCCTCTACTCTTGTAAAGTCGTGCCTCGCCTTATCTAGCTCTAATCTAGTCCTTTAATCTATTTCCTTCAAATTTATGAGTAATCAAAGTTTTCCAACACTTTCGTCAAATCGTTTGCCGGATTTATTTTCGTTCCTAAACTTGCTTTCTTTTTATTGTTGTTCATCCATCACCTTTAAGATTTGCGCGCCTTATCCATCGATCATTCACGTTTATTATTGAAATTTATGCCGCATTAGAACAGCCGGCGAGTATACAACGTCTCGGAATTTATGCAGAAACGCGAACCGGAGGAGGCGGCACGCTGAAATTACGAGAGGCATTCGGCGAGCGGAAATTTTCAAATTACGAATTCTTCAAACGATAAGTGAAACGTTAAAAAAATTAATAAAAGATTCAACAAGATAGAAATAAGATATCTCCGTCATTTTCTTTTAGAAAATATTGTTTAATTAATACGTCGAGCAGTGGCAGTCAAAGTACAGTAGCACGTACTTTGGCAGCCACGGTAAACTACGAGTTGTCTCGTTATTTGGCAGTTAATGTGTTAATAATCTCCAATAAAATAAATATTTGAATTGCAAACACATGTAGCTACAAGTATAGCAAAGGCTATTGAGCTTTTATCATTTATTCAACTATATTACATGTATTAATAATAATTATAACGAATCTTCAATCAAATGGTACTTACGTACTACTGCCATCTCAGCTACAAATTTGAACAAAAATAATGGTCAGATTAGGTTATAATGGAGTAGTTAAATCCAGACAACATATCGCGCGGTAGCGCGACTTCTCGATCCGAAATAAGAAAAAATATTGGATAAGAGTTAGATTAGATTACATTAGAGCAGATAAATACAGACCAAATAACGCGATCTCTCGCTGAGGTGGCGTTAATACGTAAGTACCCAGATAAATTTAAAAATTGCAAACACATGTAGCTACAAGGCTATTGATCATTTATTCAGCTGTATTTATTTAGCTTATTCATTGTTTATTAATAGTTAAATAGAACTAGATCTGGACTTAGATTATTATTTGCATGTTATTTAATATTTGCACTACTTTGCATTGTCTGTTATCTACAAAACTACGTTACAAACAAACTAGTCATATAATAGAATTAGTTTTACACAGAAAATTAATATCAAACTAAATATGGGAGGTTAAGTTATGTACCAAGCAATAATTCTAGATAATAGAAATAATAGATGGTTCTAGAACTACGTAATCAGTTTATACACCAAAGTTTAGTTTAGGTGTTGGTTGTAGTATTATTTAGTATTAGCGTTTTGTAGGAAGCCATGCTGTAAACGGTTTCAAGTTCCACAGATAATATGAATGTAGTAATAAAAAAGAAGCAACGATAAAGACTGAAATTATTATAAGTAAATTACATCATACCTCGTAAACACCGGGAACGTTTTTCGTTTCTAAGTTGTCCGGAATCTGAGAACAAGGAAATATTACTGATAATATTTGTAACGAGTTGGGTTTGCTGCGAGAATCATATTTCCTGTAATGTTTTCATTTCGAGTATTAGCGTGATGTTCAATGGCGCAATGACAACTTTCAGTTTGTGTTCATATTTCGCGATTATCGTCAATTACATCTAAACGATTCTGGAAACCATAAATCGGTAATAATTACCATTTAATAATTAATTAATTTCATTCCATAGTCGTTACTTCGTTATATCCGAGCACTAGAGCAAAAAATTATAAATATTGTTCAATTGGTTTCTTCAATAGCCGTACATTTATTTCTAAACATTAAATAAAAAAAAACGTTTGTATTGATTCATTATAGTCGTTACTTCGTTATATCCGAGCTGAAAAAAAAATCGAAAATTCAAAATAAAATTCAAAATTAATATTATAACGGTTTAAACGATTCTGGAAACAATACATTGGTAATAATTACCATTTAAACCTAAACCTAAATCAATTTAATTTAATAGTCATTACCTAGTTATACGAGCACTAGAGCAAAAAATTCTAAATATTGTTCAATAGGTTTGTTCAATAGGCGTAAATTTATTTCTAAACATTAAAGAAAAAAACGTTTGTATTGATTTGTTATAGTCGTTACTTCGTTATAACCAAGCTGAAAAAAAAAAAAAAATCGAAAATTTAAAATTAATATTATAATGGTTTAAATGATTCTGGAAACAATAAATAGGGTAATAATTACCAGTTAAAAGTAAATCAATTTAATTTAATAGTCATTAATCTTCGTTATATCCGAGCACTAGAGCAAACAATTCTAAATATTGTTCAATAGGTTTGTTCAATATGCGTGAATTTCTTTCTAAACATTAAAGAAAAAAAACGTTTGTATTGATTTGTTATAGTCGTTACTTCGTTATATCCGAGCTGCAAAACAAAAAAATTCGAAAATTCAAAATAAAATTCAAATTTATTATGATAACGGTTTAATCGATTCTGGAAACAATAAATTGGCAATATTTACCATTTAAAAATATATCAATTTCATTTAATAGTCGATACTTCGTTATATCCGAACACTAGAGCAAAAAATTCTAAATATTGTTCAATAGGTTTGTTCAATAGGCAAAATTTTTTTTCTAAACATTAATGAAAAGAACGTTTGTATTGATTTGTTATAGCGTTACTTCGTTATATCCGAGCAAAAAAAAAAATAATCGAAAATTCTAAATAAAATTCAAAATTAATATTATAATGGTTTAAACGATTCTGGAAACAATAAATTGGTAATAATTACCATTTAAATCTAAATCAATTTAATTTAAGTCATTACTTCGTTATATCCGAGCACTAGAGCAAAAAATTCAAAATATTGTTCAATAGGCATAAATTTAAAGGCGTAGTTTAAACATTAAAGAAAAAAATGTTTGTATTAATTTGATATAGTCGTTACTTCGTTATATCCGAGCTGAAAAAACAAAAAAAAAATCGAAAATTAAAAATTACATTTTAAAAGTTTGTTTTAAAGACGTGCATTGCAATCTTATTACCAAAGAAAAAAATGTTTGCATCAATTCGCAATAGTTTTAACTTCGTTATATCCGAGCAGTCCGAGTTCGTTATATACGAGCAGATACTTCGTTATATTCCAATCTTATTACCAAAGAAAAAAATGTCTGCATCGATTCGCAATAGTTGTTAATTCGTTATATCCGAGCAGTAATAAACAAATTCGAAAATTCTAAATATTGTTCAATATTTGCTTGCAACTTTGCTCAGTCTTGAATATTGTTCAGTATTCAAAAATGAAGTTGAAGAAGAACTAATTGATCGATTTGTTGAGTTTACGATTTTTTTTGCTTTAACGCTCGGATATAACGAAGTGAAGACTATTTTGAAACAATACAAACATTTTTTCTTTAATATTAAGATTGAAATGCAACAAACTTATTGAACAATTTTTTGAAGTTATTTTTGCTTTAGTTTTTTCTTAGTTATCGGATATAACGAAGTAACGACTATTACGAATCAATTCTGTAATATTTAAATAAAATTGCACCTCTAGAACATAGTTGAAAAACAATTTTTTTTATTTAAAATTTTTTTTTTACTTTAAAGCTCGGATATAACGAAGTGAAGACTTTAGCAGCTGAATACAAACATATTTTCTTTTATGTGTAGAATGAAATTTACGCTTATGGATTTTTTTTAAACGGTGTGAATTTCATTCTTAACATTAAAGAATAAATTGTTTGTATCCATTCGTTATTGTCATTACATCGTTATATCCGAGCATTAATTTGATTTAATTAGTGAATTGTATGTTATTATATTTTCAATTTTGATTGGTTTTAACTACGTTACTATATGAGTCATTAACATTTTGAACATTGTTTAATAGGCGTGAATTTCATTCTAAACAATAAAGAAAAATATGTTTGTATTGATTCGTTATAGTCGTTACTTCGTTATATCCGATCTGCAAAGCAATAAAAAATCGAAAATAGAAAAAATTGTTCAAAGCATTTTTTCTATAGCCGTGCATTTAATCTTAATATTAAAGAAAAAAAGTTTGAATTGTTTCGAAATAGTCGTTACTTCGTTACATCCGAGCAGTAAAGCACAAAATTTTTGAAAATTCTATATATTGTTCAATAGGCTCGGTAAATAGGCGTAAATTTCATAGTTATTCGTAGTTAAAATAGTTTATATTGATTCGTTATAGTCGTTACTTTGTTATATCCTTGAGCTTGAAAACAAAAAAAAAATCAAAAAATGTTCAATAAGTTTGTTCTATGGCCGTGCATTTCAATCTTACTATTAAAGAAAAAAATGTGTATTGTTTCGTAATATACGTTACTTCGTTATATCCGAGCAGTAAAATAATTTTTTCTTTCAATAGGCGTGAATTTCTACACATTCTACACATAAAAGCAAATATGTTTCTATTCAGTCGCCATAGTCGTCACTTCGTTATATCTGAGCTTTAAAGCAAAAAAAATCAAAAATGCAAAAAATTGTTTAATAACTTTGTTCTCTAGACGTGCAAAATAATTTAAAAACTACAGGAAAATAATGTTCGTATTGATTCGTAATAGTCGTTACTTCGTTATATCCGATATAACGATATCGTTAACGATATCGTTAACGATATAAAGGTTTGTTCAATAGGCATAAATTTAAAGGCGTAGTTTAAACATTAAAGAAAAAAAGTTTGTATTAATTTGTTATAGTCGTTACTTCGTTATATCCGAGCTGAAAAAACAAAAGAAAATCGAAAATTAAAAATTATATTTAAAACTATTATTATGTGGTAAAAGTTTGTTCTAAAGAAGTACATTACAATCTTATTACCTAAGAAAAAAATGTTTGCATCGATTCGCAATAGATTTAACTTCGTTATATCCGAGCAGTCGATATTGTTCAATTCTTCAATATTGTTCAAGAGAAAAACGTTTGTATTGATTTGTTATAGTCGTTACTTTGTTATATTCGAGCTGTAAAACAAGAAAAAAATCGAAAATTTAAAATTACATTTAAAACTATTATTAAGTGTTAAAAAGTTTGTTCCAAGGGCGTGCATTACAATCTTAATACCAAAGAAAAAAATCTTTGCATAGATTCGCAATAGTTTTTACTTCGTTATATCCGAGAACTCCAAGTTCGTTCTACCCGAGCGTTATATCCAAACAGTTACTTCGTTATATTCGAGCAAAAGAAATTCAAAAATTGTAAATATTGTTCAATTCTTCAATATTGTTCAAGAAAAAAACGTTTGTATTGATTTGTTATAGTCGTTACTTCGTTATATTCGAGCTATATAAGAAAAATTCAAAATAAAATTCAAAATTAATATTTTTTGTATCTATGCAAAAGTTTGTTCTAAAGACGTGCATTTCAATCTTATTACCAAATAAAAAAATGTCTGCATCGATTCGCAATAGTTGTTACTTCGTTATATCGGAGCAGTAATAAACAAATTCGAAAATTCTAAAAATTGTTCAATATTTGCTTGCAACTTTGCTCAGTTTTGAATATTGTTCAGTATCCAAAAATGAAGATGAAGAAGAACTAATTGATCAATTTGTTGAGTTTACGATTTTTTTTTGCTTTAAAGCTCGGATATAACGAAGTGACGACTATAGGGAATGAATACAAACATATTTTCTTTTGTGTAGAATGAAATTCGTGAATCGTCAATTGAACTATATTTTAAATTTTTGAAAATGTTGTTTTGAAAATGCTTTACTGTTCGGATATAACGAAGTAACGACTATTATGAAACAATACAAACATTTTTTCTTTAATATTAAGATTGAAATGCAACAAACTTATTGAACAATTTTTTGAAATAATTTTTGTTTTAGTTTTTTTTTAGTTATCGGATATAACGAAGTAACGACTATTACGAATCAATTCTGTAATATTTAAATAAAATTGCACCTCTAAAACATAGTTGAAAAAAATTTTTTTTCATTTAAAATTTTTTTTTTGCTTTAAAGCTCGGATATAACGAAGTGAAGACTATAGCGGCTGAATACAAACATATTTTCTTTTATGTGTAGAATGAAATTTACGCCTATGGATTTTTTTTTAAAAGGTGTGAATTTCATTCTTAACATTAAAGAATAAATTGTTTGTATCCATTCGTTATTGTCATTACATCGTTATATCCGAGCATTAAAGCACAAATTTTTCGGAAATTCTAAATATTGTTCAATTGCATTCAAAAATGAAAATGAAGAAGAACTCATGAACAAATGTGAGGTTTCTCGTTGTACCCAAGGAGTGAGGTTACACAAATTATATCTATATTATGTTGATTTATTAGTAAATAAACTGCAGGCTTTCAGTCCCTGACATATTAGATCTTGACCTTTCTGGTTACTTGCTTTGACGTAGCGAAAGGTCCGCACAATGCATCTCGAACAGCGTGTGCTAAAGAGTAACGCAAGATTTCCGTGTTCCTCCTTTGATTTAATTAGTGAATTGTATGTTATTATATTTTCAATTTTGATTGGTTTTAACTACGTTACTATATGAGTCATTTTGAACATTTTGAACATTGTTTAATAGGCGTGAATTTCATTCTAAACAATAAAGAAAAAAATGTTTGTATTGATTCGTTATAGTCGTTACTTCGTTATATCCGAGCTGCAAAGCAATAATAAATCGAAAATAGAAAAAATTGTTCAAAGCATTTTTTCTATAGCTGTGCATTTAATCCTTATATTAAAGAAAAAAAGTTTGTATTGTTTCGAAATAGTCGTTACTTCGTTATATCCGAGCAGTAAAGCACAAAATTTTCGAAAATTCTATATAGGCGTAAATTTCATAGTTATTCGTAGTTAAAATAGTTTATATTGATTCGTTATAGTCGTTACTTTGTTATATCCGTGCTTGAAAGCAAAAAAAAATCAAAAAAATGTTCAATAAGTTTGTTCTATGGCCGTGCATTTTAATCTTACTATTAAAGAAAAAAATTTGTATTGTTTCGTAATATACGTTACTTCGTTATATCCGAGCAGAAAAATATTTTTTTTTGAAAATTCAATATATTGTTCAATAGTTTCTTTCAATAGGCGTGAATTTCTACACATTCTACACATAAAAGCAAATATGTTTCTATTCAGTCGCCATAGTCGTCACTTCGTTATATCTGAGCTTAAAAGCAAAAAAAAATTTAAAAAACTGTTTAATAACTTTGTTATAGACGTGCAATATAATTTAAAAACTACAGAAAAATAATGTTCGTATTGATTCGTAATAGTCGTTACTTCGTTATTTCCGATAACTAAAAAAGCAAAAACAAAATAACTTAAAAAAAATGTTCAATATAAAAAGTTTTTCTATAGCCGCGCATTTCAATCTGAATATTAAAGAAAAAATGTTTGTATTGTTTCGTTATAGTCGCTACTTCGTTATATCCGAGCAGTAGAGCACAAAATTTTCAATAATTCAAAATATTATTCAATAGGCGTGAATTCCATTTTACACATAAGAGAAAATATGTTTGTATTCATTAGCTATAGTCGTTATTTCGTTATATCCGAACTTTAGAGCAAAAAAAAAATCAAAAACTCAACAAACTGTTCAATAAGTTTGTTCTATAGACGTGCTTATCAAATTAAATATTGAAGTAAAAAATGTTTGTATTGATTCAAAATATCAGTTACTTCGTTAAACACAAAAGTTCGTTATATCCGAATTCACTGAAGCAGAAAATTAAAAAAATTCAATAAATTGTTTAAATTTTTTTTTCAAAAGGTGTGAATTTCTTAACATTAAAGAATAAATTGTTTGTATTCATTCTTTATAGTCACTACGTCGTTATATCCGAGCACTAAAGCACTCATTTTTCGAAAATTTTGTTCAATAGCTTTCAAAAATGAAGACGAAGAAGAACTCATAAACAAATGTGAGATTTCTCTTTGTACCCAAGGAGTAAGGTTACACAAATTATATCTATCTTATGTTGCTTTATTAGTAAATAAACTGCTGGTTTTCAGTCCCTGACATATTAGGTCTTGACCTTTCTGGTTACTTGCTTTGACGTAGCGAAAGACTCACACAATGCATCTCGAGAAGCGTATGCCAAAGAGTAACAGAAGATTTCCGTGTTCCTCGTTTGATTTAATTAGTGAAATGGATGTATTTATATTTTCATTTTTGAATGGTTTTAACTACGTGACTATATGAGTCATTAACATTTTGAACATAGTTCAATAGGCGTGAATTATTGATTCGTTATAGTCGTTGCTTCGTTATATCCGAGCTGCAAAGCAAAAAATGAAGTTTCAAAAATGTTCAATAAGTTTGTTCTATAGCCGTGCATTTCAATCTTAATATTAAAGAAAAAATGTGTGTATTGTTTCGTAATAGTCGTAACTTCGTTATATCCGAGCAGTAACATTTTTTTTATTTCGAAAATTCAATATATTGTTCAATAGGGTCGTTCAATAGGCGTGAATTTCATTCTACACATAAAAGAAAATATGTTTGTATTCAGTCGCTATAGTCGTCCCTTCGTTATATCCGAGCTTTAAAGCAAAACAAAAATCAAAAATGCAAAAAATTGTTCAATAACTTTGTTCTCTAGACGTGCAATATAATTTAAAAACTACAGAAAAATAATGTTTGTATTCATTCGTAATAGTCGTTATTTATTTATCGTTAGTTATCGTTATATCCGAGCACTGAAGCACAACATTTTCAATTTAATTTTCAAAAATTCACTAAATTGTTCAAAATGTTCGTTCAAAAGGTGTGAATTTCTTAACATTCAAGAATAAATTGTTTATATTCATTCGTTATGCTGTCCCGAGTGGATGTTATTATATTTTCATTTATGAACAGTTTTAACTACGTGACTATATGAGTCATTATAATTTTGAACATCGTGCAATAGATTTGTTCAATAGACGTGAATTTCTTTCTAAACATTAAAGAAAGAAATGTTTGTATTGATTCGTTATAGTCGTTGCTTCGTTATATCCGAGCTGCAAAAAAAAAAAACAAAAAAAAACAAACAATAAGTTTATTCTATATTAGGCGTGTATTTCAATCTTAATATTAAAGGAAAAATGTATATATTGATTCGCAACAGTCGTTACTTCGCTATATCCGAGCAGAAAAGCAGAAAAATTTCGAAAATGTAAAATATTGTTCAATAGGTTCGTTCAATAGGCGTGAGTTTCATACTACACATAAAATAAAATATATTTGTATTACAGTCGATATAGTCGTCACTCGTTATATACCATATTTAAAGAAAAATAAATTAAAAAATGAAAAAAAATGTTCAATAACTTTGTTTTCCAGACGAGTAATTTAATTTAAATATTACAGAAAAATAATGTATATATTGATTCGTAATAGTCGTTACTTCGTTATATCCGATAACTAACAATATTTTCGAAAATTCAATAAATTGTTCAAAACTTTCGTTCAAAAAGCGTGAATTTCATTCTTAAAATTAAAGAAAAAAGTTTGTATTCACACGTTATAGGCGTCACTTCGTTATATCCGAGCACTAAAGCAAAAAAAAAGCAAAAAATTTTTGAAATAAAAATATTTTTAAATATTAAATATTAAATATTTTTAAATATTAAGCAAAAATTATGCTTGTATTGATTCGTAATAGTCGTTTCTTCGTTATATCCGAGAACTAAAGCAAAAAAATTTCGAAAATTCAATAATTTGTTAAGACGTTCGTTCTTAAAATTAAAGAAAAAATGTTTGTATTCATTCGTTATAGTCGTCACTTCGTTATATCCGAGCACTAAAGCATAAAAATTCAAAAATGCAAAAAAATGTTCAATAACTTTGTTCCCTAGATATGCATTTCAATTTAAATTTTTAAGAAAAATAATGTTTGTATTGATTCGTAATAGTTGTTACTTCGTTATATCCGATAACTAGAGCAAAAAAAATTCGAAAATTCAATAAATTGTTCAAAACGTTCGTTCAAAAGGCGTGAATTTCATTCTTAAAATTAAAGAAAAAATGTTCAAAATTGTTGAAAAAATTGCCAACATAATAAATGTTTGCATTCATAATGTTTGTCTTAATTCGTAATAGTCGTTACTTCATTATATCCGATAACTAAAGCAAAAAAAAATCGAAAATTCCATAAATGGTTAAGACGTTCGTAGAAAAAACGCGAATTTCATCCTCAAAATTAAAGAAAAAATGTTTTTATTCATTCGTTATAGTCGTTACTTCGTTATATCCGAGCTCTAAAGCAAAAAAAATTAACAATGCAAAAAATTGTTCAATAACTTTATTTTCTAGACGTGCAACTTAATTTAAATTCTACACAAAATTAATGTTTGTATTGATTCATAATAGTCGTTGTTTCGTTATATTCGAGAACTAAAGCAAAAATTTCTCGAAAATTCAAAAAATTGTTCAAAACGTTCGTTCAAAAGGAGTGAATTTCATTTTTAAAACTAAAGAAAAAATGTTAAAATGTATTCATTCGTTATCGACGTTACTTGGTTATATTCGAGCTCTAAAGCAAAAAAAAATCGAAAATGCAAAAAAAATTTCAATAACTTTGTTCCCTAGACGTTCAATTTAATTTAAATATTAAAGAAAAATAATGTCCGTATTGATTTGTAATAGTCGTTACTTCGTTATATCCGAACACTGAAGCACAAAAATTTCGAAAATTCAAAGAAATGTTAAATATGTTTCTTCTATAGACGCGCATTTCATCTTAATATAAAAAAATGTTTGTATTAATTCGTAATAGTCGTTACCTCGTTAAATAGAGCTCTAAAGCACGAAAACATCGATAATTAAAAAAATTGTTCAATGTTTCAAGATTTGTTATGAATATTGTTATGAAATTGTTATGAATAGGCGTGAATTTAATTTTGAATTTGAATTTTAACGAAACGAAATTGAACGTTGAAACGACGAATTTAAACTTTAAAACATTAAATCTAAACGCGAAAAACAAAATATCTAATGCACACATAACAAATCAATACCGACACAAACATTCTATTTAGTATTTGAGAGATGTCAAAAGCCACTGAAATACTCCATTCGGTCACATAATGGTATTGATAAACCGTCGCAATATTATCCCACGTAATCGCCGTGTTTAGACGCATGTGCATTAGTTAGCGCTCTAGCTATATACGTGTAGGTAAACAAATTCCCCTTTGTCATTACCGTCCGCCGTTTCCAATATCTGATAGCGTTCGAATTGCTCTGCATAAATGAAAGCATTTTCAAATAATCAACTCAAATATTTTACGTAAATATTTGTGGAACGTTTGTTATTTGCTCGATGTGGGTTACATAGATGTCTCAATTTAACTTACTAAATGATACATATTCACAAATGTTCCACGTGTTGATTAATTCAGTATTGAACTTCACTTGGAAAGTTCATAAACTAATACTAATGGGCACCAATTAACATTAACAACCCCACACATATAGATATCTGAATTAAAGGACGAAACAGACGCGCATATCTGATCTAACGATGAGAGAGTCTCTCTAGCATAGAAATTTGTCTATATATACCATTTGTATGGCATTCATCTGGTAATTAGCAAAAATCTGTATATCGGTCGATTAACACGTCTACCACGAGTTATCTCGTTGTTTGGCATGTTAGCAACATTTTTATGTTAGATTTGTGTTTTATTGTATCAAAATGTGTTGAACAAAAGAACAAACATTTCCAAATAGTCTGCGAAAAATTGTCACCATTCCTAAAGTGTTTTATTTACAATTTTTAGTCTTGTCTGGCTAGTCTTGTCTTGAAATTAGTGTTGTCTGTCTAGGCTTGTCTGTCCAGTCTTGTCTGTCTAGTCTTACCTGTATACTCATGTCTCTCTAGTCTCGTCTGTCTTGTCTCGTCTGTCTAGTCTCGTCTGTCTAGTCTAGTCTGTCAAGTCTCGTCTGCCTAGGCTCGTCTGTCTAGTCTCGTCTGCCTAGTATCGTCTGTCTAGTCTCGTCTGTCTAGTCTAGTCTGTCTAGTCTCGTCACTCTAGTCTCGTCTGTCTAGTCTCATCTGTCTAGTCTCGTCTGTCTAGTCTCGTCTGTCTAGTCTCGTCTGTCTAGTCTCGTCTGTCTAGTCTCGTCTGTCTAGTCTCGTCTGTCTAGTCTCGTCTGTGTAGTCTCATCTGTCTAGTCTCGTCTGTCTAGTCTCGTCTGTCTAGTCTCGTCTGTCTAGTCTCGTCTATCTAGTCTCGTCTGCCTAGTCTCGTCTGCCTAGTCTCGTCTGTCTAGTCTCGTCTGTCTAGTCTCGTCTGTCTAGTCTCGTCTGTCTAGTCTCGTCTGTATAGTCTCGTCTGTCTAGTCTCGTCTGTCTAGTCTCGTCTGTCTAGTCTCGTCTGTCTAGTCTCGTCTGTCTAGTCTCGTCTGTCTAGTCTCGTCTGCCTAGTTTCGTCTGCCTAGTCTCGTCTGTCTAGTCTCGTCTGTCTAGTCTCGTCTGTCTAGTCTCGTCTGTCTAGTCTCGTCTGTCTAGTCTCGTCTGTCTAGTCTCGTCTGTCTAGTCTCGTCTGTCTAGTCTCGTCTGTCTAGTCTCGTCTGCCTAGTCTCGTCTAGGTAAGTCTCGTCTGTCTAGTCTCGTCTGTCTAGTCTCGTCTGTCTAGTCTCGTCTGTCTAGTCTCGTCTGTCTAGTCTCGTCTGTCTAGTCTCGTCTGTCTAGTCTCGTCTGTCTAGTCTTGTCTGTCTAGTCTCGTCTGTCTAGTCTCGTCTGTCTAGTCTCGTCTGTCTAGTCTCGTCTGTCTAGTCTCGTCTGTCTAGTCTCGTCTGTGTAGTCTCATTTGTCTAGTCTCGTGTGTCTAGTCTCGTCTGTCTAGTCTCGTCTGTCTAGTCTCGTCTGTCTAGTCTCGTCTGTCTAGTCTCGTCTGTCTAGTCTCGTCTATCTAGTCTCGTCTGCCTAGTCTCGTCTGCCTAGTCTCGTCTGTCTAGTCTCGTCTGTCTAGTCTCGTCTGTCTAGTCTCGTCTGTCTAGTCTCGTCTGTCTAGTCTCGTCTGTCTAGTCTCGTCTGTCTAGTCTCGTCTGTCTAGTCTCGTCTGTCTAGTCTCGTCTGTCTAGTCTCGTCTGTCTAGTCTCGTCTGTCTAGTCTCGTCTGTCTAGTCTCGTCTGTCTAGTCTCGTCTGTCTAGTCTCGTCTGTCTAGTCTCGTCTGCCTAGTCTCGTCAAGGTAAGTCTCGTCTGTCTAGACTCGTCTGTCTAGTCTCGTCTGTCTAGTCTCGTCTGTCTAGTCTCGTCTGTCTAGTCTCGTCCATCTAGTCTCGTCTGTCTAGTCTCGTCTGTCTAGTCTCGTCTGTCTAGTCTCGTCTGTCTAGTCTCGTCTGTCTAGTCTCGTCTGTCTAGTCTTGTCTGTCTAGTCTTGTCTGTCTAGTCTCGTCTGTCTAGTCTCGTCTGTCTAGTCTTGTCTGTCTAGTCTCGTCTGTCTAGTCTCGTCTATCTAGTCTCGTCTGCCTAGTCTCGTCTGTCTAGTCTTGTCTGTCTAGTCTCGTCTGTCTAGTCTCGTCTGTCTAGTCTCGTCTGTCTAGTCTCGTCTGTATAGTCTCGTCTTAGCATAGTGTCGTTGCGACGGAGTGCTGGATACATATAAACATCGGATATACTTGTATATTTTACTGTTTATATGTAATAAATAAATACGCTGTATAGTCTCGTCTGTCTAGTCTCGTCACTCTAGTCTCGTCTGTCTAGTCTCATCTTTCTAGTCTCGTCTGTCTAGTCTCGTCTGTCTAGTCTCGTCTGTCTAGTCTCGTCTGTCTAGTCTCGTCTATCTAGTCTCGTCTGCCTAGTCTCGTCTGTCTAGTCTCGTCTGTCTAGTCTCGTCTGTCTAGTCTCGTCTGTCTAGTTTCGTCTGTCTAGTCTCGTCTGTCTAGTCTCGTCTGTCTAGTCTTGTCTGTCTAGTCTCGTCTGTCTAGTCTCGTCTGTCTAGTCTCGTCTGTCTAGTCTCGTCTGTCTAGTCTCGTCTGTCTAGTCTCGTCTGTCTAGTCTTGTCTGTCTAGTCTTGTCTGTCTAGTCTCGTCTGTCTAGTCTCGTCTGTCTAGTCTCGTCTGTCTAGTCTTGTCTGTCTAGTCTCGTCTGTCCAGTCTCGTCTGTCTAGTCTCGTCTGTCTAGTCTTGTCTGTCTAGTCTCGTCTGTCTAGTCTCGTCTGTCTAGTCTTTTCTGTCTAGTCTCGTCTGCCTAGTCTCGTCTGTCTAGTCTCCTCTGTCTAGTCTCGTCTGTCTTGTCTCGTCTGTCTAGTCTCGTCTGTCTAGTTTCGTCTGTCTAGTCTCGTCTGTCTAGTCTCGTCTGTCTAGTCGCGTCTGTCTAGTCTCGTCTGTCTAGTCTTGTCTGTCTAGTCTCGTCTGTCTAGTCTCGTCTGTCTAGTCTTTTCTGTCTAGTCTCGTCTGCCTAGTCTCGTCTGTCTAGTCTCGTCTGTCTAGTCTCGTCTGTCTTGTCTCGTCTGTCTAGTCTCGTCTGTCTAGTCTCGTCTGTCTAGTCTCGTCACTCTAGTCTTGTCTGTCTAGTCTCATCTGTCTAGTCTCGTCTGTCTAGTCTCGTCTGTCTAGTCTCGTGTATCTAGTCTCGTCTGTCTAGTCTCGTCTGTCTAGTCTCGTCTGTCTAGTCTCGTCTGTCTAGTCTCGTCTGTCTGGTCTCGTCTGTCTAGTCTTGTCTGTCTAGTCTCGTCTGTCTAGTCTCGTCTGTCTAGTCTCGTCTGTCTAGTCTCGTCTGTCTAGTCTCGTCTGTCTAGTCTCGTCACTCTAGTCTCGTCTGTCTAGTCTCATCTGTCTAGTCTCGTCTGTCTAGTCTCGTCTGTCTAGTCTCGTCTGTATAGTCTCGTCTGTCTATCCTCGTCTGTCTAGTCTCGTCTGTCTAGTCTCGTCTGTCTAGTCTCGTCTGTCTAGTCTCGTCCGTCTAGTCGCGTCGGCCTAGTTTCGTCTGTCTAGTCTCGTCTGTCTAGTCTCGTCTGTCTAGTCTCGTCTGTCTAGTCTCGTCCGTCTAGTCTCGTCTGTCTAGTCTCGTCACTCTAGTCTTGTCTGTCTAGTCTCATCTGTCTAGTCTCGTCTGTCTAGTCTCGTCTGTCTAGTCTCGTCTGTCTAGTCTCGACTGCCTAGTCTCGTCTGGTTAGTCTCGTCTGTCTAGTCTCGTCTGTCTAGTCTCGTCTGTCTAGTCTCGTCTGTCTAGTCTCGTCTGTCTAGTCTTGTCTGTCTAGTCTCGTCTGTCTAGTCTCGTCTGTCTAGTCTCGTCTGTCTAGTCTTGTCTGTCTAGTCTCGTCTGTCTAGTCTCGTCTGTCTAGTCTTGTCTGTCTAGTCTCGTCTGCCTTGTCTCGTCTGTCTAGTCTCGTCTGTCTAGTCTCGTCTGTCTTGTCTCGTCTGTCTAGTCTCGTCTGTCTAGTCTCGTCTGTCTAGTCTCGTCTGTCTAGTCTCGTCACTCTAGTCTTGTCTGTCTAGTCTCATCTGTCTAGTCTCGTCTGTCTAGTCTCGTCTGTCTAGTCTCGTCTGTCTAGTCTCGTCTATCTAGTCTCGTCTGTCTAGTCTCGTCTGTCTAGTCTCGTCTGTCTAGTCTCGTCTGTCTAGTCTCGTCTGTCTAGTCTCGTCTGTCTAGTCTCGTCTGTCTAGTCTCGTCTGTCTAGTCTCGTCTGTCTAGTCTCGTCTGTCTAGTCTCGTCTGTCTAGTCTCGTCACTCTAGTCTTGTCTGTCTAGTCTCATCTGTCTAGTCTCGTCTGTCTAGTCTCGTCTGTCTAGTCTCGTCTGTCTAGTCTCGTCTATCTAGTCTCGTCTGTCTAGTCTCGTCTGTCTAGTCTCGTCTGTCTAGTCTCGTCTGTCTAGTCTCGTCTGTCTAGTCTCGTCTGTCTAGTCTCGTCTGTCTAGTCTTGTCTGTCTAGTCTCGTCTGTCTAGTCTCGTCTGTCTAGTCTTGTCTGTCTAGTCTCGTCTGTCTAGTCTCGTCCGTCTAGTCGCGTCGGCCTAGTTTCGTCTGTCTAGTCTCGTCTGTCTAGTCTCGTCTGTCTAGTCTCGTCTGTCTAGTCTCGTCCGTCTAGTCTCGTCTGTCTAGTCTCGTCACTCTAGTCTTGTCTGTCTAGTCTCATCTGTCTAGTCTCGTCTGTCTAGTCTCGTCTGTCTAGTCTCGTCTGTCTAGTCTCGACTGCCTAGTCTCGTCTGGTTAGTCTCGTCTGTCTAGTCTCGTCTGTCTAGTCTCGTCTGTCTAGTCTCGTCTGTCTAGTCTCGTCTGTCTAGTCTTGTCTGTCTAGTCTCGTCTGTCTAGTCTCGTCTGTCTAGTCTCGTCTGTCTAGTCTTGTCTGTCTAGTCTCGTCTGTCTAGTCTCGTCTGTCTAGTCTTGTCTGTCTAGTCTCGTCTGCCTTGTCTCGTCTGTCTAGTCTCATCTGTCTAGTCTCGTCTGTCTAGTCTCGTCTGTCTGGTCTCGTCTGTCTAGTCTTGTCTGTCTAGTCTCGTCTGTCTAGTCTTGTCTGTCTAGTCTCGTCTGTCTAGTCTCGTCTGTCTAGTCTTGTCTGTCTAGTCTCGTCTGTCTAGTCTCGTCTGTCTAGTCTCGTCTGTCTAGTCTTGTCTGTCTAGTCTCGTCTGTCTAGTCTCGTCTGTCTAGTCTTGTCTGTCTAGTCTCGTCTGCCTTGTCTCGTCTGTCTAGTCTCGTCTGTCTAGTCTCGTCTGTCTTGTCTCGTCTGTCTAGTCTCGTCTGTCTAGTCTCGTCTGTCTAGTCTCGTCTGTCTAGTCTCGTCACTCTAGTCTTGTCTGTCTAGTCTCATCTGTCTAGTCTCGTCTGTCTAGTCTCGTCTGTCTAGTCTCGTCTGTCTAGTCTCGTCTATCTAGTCTCGTCTGTCTAGTCTCGTCTGTCTAGTCTCGTCTGTCTAGTCTCGTCTGTCTAGTCTCGTCTGTCTAGTCTCGTCTGTCTAGTCTCGTCTGTCTAGTCTCGTCTGTCTAGTCTCGTCTGTCTAGTCTCGTCTGTCTAGTCTCGTCTGTCTTGTCTCGTGTGTCTAGTCTCGTCTGTCTAGTCTCGTCTGTCTAGTCTCATCCGTCTAGTCTCGTCTGTCTAGTCTTGTCTGTCTAGTCTTGTCTGTCTAGTCTTGTCTGTTTAGTCTTGTCTGTAGTAAACGATCGTTCTGATTGAATATTTGTCCATCCCTGTTCTATGCTGTTTCTATTTTTTGTATCGTTAGAAATATGTTCATATATTGATTTATCGATGTCAATAATAGGTGATGGATGTGTTGGTTGCAGAATAGGGGAATACGCTAATAATGTAGACGCGGCGGTTTTAATTTAAAATGCGTGTATAATTGAATTAAGCGCAGGCACGAACAACACAATTTAACAATAATTTTCATTTTCCGAGAATTGGACGAATAAAAATATGTTTTTCCAATTATAGAGCTTTCGTTTAGAATGATTTGTTTCATACCAGATATCATGGAATATATTTTAAATAATTTATTTAAATATCTCGTGTTGTTTAGTTCGAAACATGTTTTTCCATCGCCAAGTTTTTAGTGGTTTCCGAATTATTTTCTAAATAAACCTTTAAAATTTAATTGAAAATATTTCATTTAATATTTTTTAATTTTACTGCATTAACGACAATATTTATGGAACATAACAACGAAACGATCGCTTCCATCGCAGCTATCAATTCCACTTTACTGATTTTGATAGCATTTTTTATCTATATGAAGATCTATATAGAGTGATTTGTTTTAGAGCGATTAGAGTGACTTCCCTTGCGAATATTTTGTTTAAACTGTCGTATTGGATGAGTTGAAAGCTTGTTAATCGATATTTTTTTCTTTTCTGTTGGAGTTGCTGGCTATTTCACAACATACATGTCACAACACAATACCGAATAATTTGCGTATTTGACCATCTTGAAGTTTAATATTTGTGTATTGCTTTATTTTTCTTTAAAAATAAAGCAAAACACAAACAATACCGAATGTCACTTTTGAATTAGGAATCGAGAGCTTTGATTGGCTGAAAGAGTCACGTGACACAGCCCCACTTAACGTAACGCGACGCGAATATTGAACATTGGCAGCGTTCACGTCACGTTCTGATACGTTACGTGGCGTCGATTATAATCAGCCGCATATAAAACAATGTGTTTAAGTTTTATGTCACGTTACATCACGTCCCGTTACGTTTGTTGTTGTCCTCTAACTCCTACGCGGAGCATAGGGCCTCTACAAAGACCTTCCATCTGACTCTATTCTGAGCGAGGCGTTTCACCTCGTTCCACGTTTTTCCTGCGATCTTTAATTCTGCGTCTATGGTCCTCCTCCACGTGGTAGCTGGACGTCCCTTTCTGCGAGAACCCTGCGGGTTCCATTGTAAGGCATGCCTGGTGATGTTTCCTTCGTCTCTCCTCAATACATTGGCCCAACCATTTCCACTTGCGGTGTTTTATTTCTTTTTGTATCCCTTGTTGGTTTGTCAGGTGCCATAAGTCTACATTGCGTATTGTATCTGGCCAAAAAATGCGCAGTATACTTCGTAGGCATTTGTTTATGAACACCTGAAGCTTATTTACTATTGTTATGGAGATTTTCCATGTTTGGCACCCGTACAGCAAGTCGGATTTCATATTTAAGTTAAATATTCTTAGTTTTGCTCGTGTGGAATACAGTCTGGAGGTCCAGACCGGCCTGAATATACCTGTTTGGCCCTTTTTATTCGGTGTGACACATCGGTGGTGGTGCCGCGCTCATTAGTAATTATGCTTCCCAGGTTCGTGAATTCATCTACATCCTCTATTTGTTCGCCATAAATGCGGAAGGCGCGGGTATTCTTCGTGGCGGCTCTAAGCGATTTGGTTTTGCCAATGTTGATTTTCAAACCTGCTTTGGATGCTTCTGCAGAGAGACGGTCGCGTTTGCTCTGCACGTCGGCGTGGGTGTGTGCCAAGAAACAGATATCGTCTGCGTAGTCCAGATCTTCCAGGAACGAGTTTAACGACCATCTAATGCCCTCACTTCTTGACACTACTTTCCATCATTGAGTCCATAACAGAATGTTAAATAGTAAGGGCGATAGTACGCAGCCCTGTCTGACTCCCGAGCTGATGGTAATGTCGCTGCTCTTAGCAGTTTGGTGTTTTACATATCAGGATGCGTCCCGGTATAGTTCCTTTACTAGGTTTATTATCTTTTCCAGCACCCCCTTTTCTTCCAGCGCTTTCCAGACTGCATTATGATAGATGCTATCAAAGGCCCAACGGAAGTCGACGAAGACCGCGTATATTGTAGACCTCCATTCCATGAACTGCTCTATGATGATTCGCATTGTGTTAATTTGATCGACACAGGATCAATTTGGGCGAAAACCCGCTTGTTCCTGACGCAGACTGGGCTCTATGGAGATGGATAGAGTAAATGGATAGGGATGGATCCAGTAAAATGTGAGAAATTATTTTGTTGATAGTGTTTAAAATTGTAATTCCTCTCCAATTGCCGCAGTCTGTAAGATCACCTTTTTTTGGGGAGAACGACTATGGCTCCTTCCTTCCATTTATGTGGCACATTTTCCGACTCCCATGCATCTACTATTAGCGGGTGGAGCAGTTTTGTTACCACCTTTAGGTCTGCTTTAAGTATTTCTGCCGGAAGGTTATCTGGGCCAGCGGCCTTGTTGTTCTTAAGGTTCTTTAATGTAGTTCTGACTTCTTCTTCGCTAGCTGGGTTAGGATTCACGTTACGTTTAGTACACCGTAATCCCGCCATAACAAGTTGGAAGTAGCTTGCATAATTCAACTTCCGCAAATTTTATTGCCAATGGACACTTCGCATTAAAAACGTTACTAAAGGGAAAGATAGACTTCGGAGACGTGATAATATTGTCAAACCTCTACTATAGCCAAAAAGCGGCGGTACGAGTAGGTGACATGACATCCGAAGAAATAGAAATACAGAGAGTAGTACCTCAAGGGTGTATCATATAGCGCCAATATTTGTAAAAATGCCCACAGTTCGGCTGGATATTATCTGGAAATCCTTTTCGGTTTGTACGCATAGTTCCTACAAGATGTGTATTTGCTTGCAATTTGCGCCTTGCTAAGTCAATACTGGTGTACCAATTATCCACATAATTATAAAGTGTGGCCTTTATTCATTATAGCATCACATAATTGCAAAACAATATGAGTTGAAATGTTCTGCTTATTATTATAAACTTTTCCCATATAATCTGATAAGTTGTATGTGAGTAGGGAAAGATGATGTGTTCTAGACCCTCCTCACTCCTCGCCCCCCACCACTACCCCCAACCCCTTTTTTTCATTTATATAAATACCAGAGTTCAATTTTCTGGCATCCCCTTTTCGTCTACTTGCATCCACTTGTCATCTACTTGCATCCACTTTTCATCACGCTAAACAGGGTGTGAGGTCTATGTAACCCCACACTAAACAGGGTGTGGGGTCTATGTAATCCCACGCTAAGCAGGGTGTGAGGTCTATGGTGCCCCACGCAAAAGAGGGTGTGAGGTCTATTTTTAGTCAGATTTTATCAGCTTTAATCTCATTGGGTTAGTTGGGTTAGCATTAGGTTAGGTTACGGGAGGTTAGGAATGAAGCGCGCTTCATTCCTAGTCTCCCGTTTGGGCGTGGAAGTGGGGGTTGGGGTGGAGTTTGGGGTGAAAGCGGGGGTTGGGGTGGAGTTTGGGGGTTGAGGTGGGGGTTGGGGAGCGTGGTCTGGGGGTTGGCGGTAGTCGTGGGGGGCGAGGAGTGCGGAGGGCCCAGAAAGCATCATCTTTCCCTACTTATGTGTATCCAGACGCCGAACACAATTTGCACATCTCTATAGTTCTCATTCCCTCTGGTATCTCACATATTCATCTCATTTATTTTTTATAAACTGACAGGGCTTGTATAGACTTTGGGTGGTATCATATCTTTCATCCACACAAACATCTTCAGTAGGAAGTCTTTTGATAATTTTTCTACAACATAATTATCAAATTTTCGATTTTGAACAATTTATTCAGTTGTGGGTTCCAGCATTATTGGCAAAATGCACCAAACGCAACAAGAACTCAAAACGATTACGGGACATAACATTTGCAATTGGCGTTTTTGATAAAATTCATCACGACTTCAATAGTTTCTAATTGACAACCATTTCAATGTATCCAATAACCCCAAAAAACGTTTTTGTTTCGAAAGTACATGTTGGGATCTAGTCACAGGTTTTGTCAACTAACCTAACCTAACCTTTGTCACAGGTTTTACATCATTTTGACTTACTAAAGTTTGTGTGGCATAGAGATTTGTCTGATAAGCAATTTCGTTGAAAATGATATCGTCCACGTCCATCGTCCAAAATCAATTGGCTCCACGGCACAAAAAATAGTAGCAATATCAGATTTTGTCCCTTCGTTAGGTACGAAAGGGAATTGACGCTGTTATTTTTTGCAAGATGACCATGAATTTTGGGACAAGAATGTGTTTTCCATTTCATCATCAACATTCGAAGAAGAAGAATCACTAGAGAAAACACGTGCGGGTCCTCTTCTTTTCAAAGGAAAAATATCATCAGCTTCGTTATCGGAAGTTCAATCACTATTCGATGACAAATCATCAAATCTAGTTTTTTCCTCGTTGAAAATGCAACAGTAAAACATTTGTAGCCACTAATACAAACTTCACTAACCTCGTTATTGTTCGTAAAGGCACTCGAGTGCTGATAAAGGCACTCCAGAGCAGATCATGAATGTACGGCAAATTATTGAAAAAGCCAGAGAATTAATCAATCTATGCTTCCTCGACTACAGCAAAACGTATGACTGTGTAAACTGGCACGAATTATGGAATGTCCTCTTAGACATGGTAACCCCTCCTTCCTCACCTTGTAGTTCTGCTAAAAACTTTATATGACAAAACCAAAGGAATCATCAAGATCGAGGGGAGAACCTCAAGACCCTTCAGGATGCGACGAGTTCGGAAAGGTTGCGTCCTATCACCCATACTATTCAACATATATGGTGAGTTTAAACTATGAGGAACTCTGGAGAACTGGGAAGGTGGAACCTCATTGACGGTAGGAAAATAAACAACTTACGGTTTGCCGACGATACCACAATCATCGCACAAAACGAAGAAGAAATGACCGAACTTTGGGAAGAGTCGAGAGAGAAAGCTAAAAATTCGGACGTAAGCTAAATCGCCAAAAAAACAAAGCTGATGGTAGTAGTTCGTGGCAACAGGAGAGAAAATCCACCCAATACAATGAACGTAGAAAACGTCGACAACATAATTTATCTAGGCCCCTGCATACATAGTGATGGCAATACGTTCACATGAATTAGAAGACGGCTGCAAAACCGAGGACAGTGGAAAAAAGATAATATATCGATGGGATCAACATTCTCAAGAAAAATACGTAGATAGGATGAAGAAAGTAGACTGGTTAAAATTTAAGGACTTCGAAGAGATTTCCGAGCAAATCAAAGCTTCCTTAGTATGTAAGAAAATTAAGGTACAAGGAATGAAAACTGCATGGTTTGGAGGGGAAGGTAGGCTTACAAAGAAAAAAAATCCGGGAAGTAATGAGGAACTGGAGATTGGAAAAGAGTTCTTCCTTTCTTTCTCCTCTTTCTTCTTCTTAGTAAAGAGGAAGAAAGATAAAATTAATCTCAATGTATGTATGAAGACCATGAGGGAGAACTGGGAAAAGAAGCGATTGGAAGAAATAAAAAACATTAGGACTGAGGCAGGGCTATGGAAGGTGCTGAGAAAAAATGGGGAGAAAAGGGACGAAGCCACGGATAAATTCCACATAGATGACTGGAAACATTACTTCGCCAAGTTAATTGGGGGTTATGTCGCAGGAGAAGAAGAGTCAGGTAGGCAAGAGGAGAGTGAGGAAGGATTCGATATTTCTTAAGGCGAAACGGGGCAAGAAACGGAATTATCAAGAGAGAACTTAGCAACTATAATAAAGAGTTTGAGGAAAGAAAGGGCAGCCGGACCGGATGGAATACCGAATGAGGCCTGGCTACTGGCGGACCAGCAGTATCTTCAAAGAGTGACGGAGGACTTTAATGCAATATGGGGCAGAAAGGCTGCCGTGTCAAAAACTTGGAGGGTGGGGAAGGCGGTCCCAATTTTAAAAAATGGGGACAGAGACAAATTAGAAAATTATAGGGGAATCACACTTAACTCGTCATATAAGGTATTTGCAAAACTACTGGAGAGACGTTTAAGGGATGAGATGGAGAGAAGAAAGCTGCTTCCGGATGTTCAGGCTGGGTTTAGGGAGGGAAGGGGAACAATCGAATACCTAGTAACACTGTGATACATAGTAGATTAAGAAGTCGCAAAACCGAAAGGAAAGCTCTTTACTCTGTGCCTGGACTTAAAGGCAGCGTATGATACAGTAAATAGAAGAATATTGTGGGAATGTTTGAAGCAAAAGGGTGTATCAGAATTTGAGAGAATGTATAGAACGATTTTATAGAGAGACGTAGTGTCGAGTGAGAGCAAATGAATGTAGATCGGCGGAATTTAAGGTGAGAAGGGGTCTGAAGCAAAGCTGCCCACTAAGCCCCGCACTATTTAACATCCATGTGGCGTAAAAGTTTTGGCGGCGGGTTAAGCTGGAGGAGTTGTAGTACTTAGTACGCAGGAAAAAAAGTGTGGAGCCTTGTCTACACAGACGATGTAGAGGTGTTGGCAAAGTCTGCTGGGGAACTGTAGAGTTCCCTAAAGAGTTAACTAAAGAGAAAGATATACCTCAGAGACGTAAGAATAATTGAAGCTTCTACTATAGCTAAAAAGCAGCAGTTTGAGTAGATAATATGCCAGAAGAAATAGAAGTACATAGAGTAGTACCTTAAGGGTATACTTCTTTCACAAACTCTTTTAAATCTGCAATTAGAAGACATATTTAACCCTTTTACTGCTATATCAATATCAAGGAATACCATACAGCGCCAATATTTGTAAAAATGCCCACAGTTCGGCTGGATATTAGCTGGAATTCCTTTTCGGTTTGTACGCATAGTTCCTACAAGATGTGTATTTGCTTGCAATTTGCGCCTTGCTAAGTCAATACTGGTGTACCAATTATCCACATAATTATATAGTGTGGCCTTTATTCTTTATAGCATCACATAATTGCAAAACAATATGAGTTGAAATGCTCTGCTTATTATCATAAACTTTTCCCATATAATCTGATAAGTTGTATGCGTATCATGCGGACACAATTTGCACATCTCTATGGTTCTCATTCCCTCTGGTATCTCACGTATTTATCTCATTTATATTTCATATACTGACGAGCTGCCATGTCTTGTCTAGTCTTTGAGTGGTATTAAAGTTTCATCCACACAAACATCTTGAGTAGGAAGTCTTTTGATAATTTGCCAACAACATACTTATCAAATTTTCGATTTTGTTCAATTTATTCAGTTGTGGGTTACCATCATTATTGGCAAAATGCAACAAGAACTCAAAACGATTCCGGGACATAACATGGTGTTTTTGATAGAATTCATCGCGACCAATGTTCCCAATAAGCTGAGAGGGTGTGCGGTTGCGCAGAAGTTTTCGTGACATAAAATTTGCGCAGATAAATTTAGTTTCCGCGCACTTAAATTACGAGAAGTTGCTATCGCCTTGGAAATTAGATTGGGAATATTAGATTGATTAATATATTATTGTAACCAGCAAACATATTACTATGATCAACAAACAGACCTGCAGCGCCATACAACGCCGCGCTGGGTGAGTTCTGCCGAATATCCCTTTGCACATGCCGATGTACATGCGACTCTTAAGAGAAAGAAATCCGTGCACACCTAGGTGATTTAATGAGAATAAAATTACACTAATTTATCAAATGGGCAAACAATTAACACCGAAGAAGTTTATAAAGAGTGGGTTAGTCCAAGAAGCTAAAAAAATTAAGTTTCATTGGAAATATCAAAAACTATTCTTTTGCAATTTGATATAATCTTCTTCTTCTTAGAGTGCCCTATCCGTTGCGTATGTTGGCGATTAGCTTGGAAATCTTCTTGATAGTTGAATTGGTGAGTGAACAGTTGATTTGGTGTAAGGCCGCACTATTGGCGTAAGTTTTTAAGCCAGGAGTTACGTCGTCTGCAGGTCCTCTTCTCCCATCTACTCTACCTTGCATGACTAATTGTAATATGTGATATTTGTCATTTCGCATTATATGCCCTAAGTATTGCATCTTTCTTTCTTTGACGATGTTGAGCAGTTCTTTATTTTTACCGATTTATTGGAATACTTCTTCATTTGTGATGATAAATCCATATCCATACGGAAAGAAGATATGGCCTGTTCTATTCTTGCACAAATTTCTTTGGAGTAATCCCAGTGTCATTTATGAGGGTACCAAGGAAATAATACGTCTATTTCTCTACTCTCTCCAGGTGTTCATTGCCGAGTATTAGTGAATCTTGGTGTGGGCGCTCGTTTTTAGATATCACCATGTATTTTGTCTGTGAGGTCTTTAATCTGAGATTAATCTCTCCATACCGTTCGCTTGTTGTTTTGACCTTGTTAATTTTTTCATTATACTCTGTAGACTCTCCAAGATGTTTGCTACTATGATGTATCATCAGCGTATCGTATGCTATTGTATCGTATATGGCTTATTGGGGATTGTAACAAACATAGTCATCATCCAGTCTGCTGACGTTTGTCCCGTATTGTAGCTTTGATTAAATAAGTCAGTGATGTTCAGTAATTCTGCGTGCGAGTTGCAACATAATAGAATCATTTCAGAGTGGATGTTAAATGGGTCGGCTGCTTTCGCATTCTTCATTGATTGGCTTATTTTGTTATAATTGTTTGGGCTATTTGAACTTTGTCTTTTGTATTGGCCGGTCCGTCGTTATTAGCAGCGGCAATATTATAGTGGTCTGATCTTGTGTCATTGAAGAGCTCTTGTACATACTTTTCCTATACCCCCCCCCCCCCCCCTTTGTTTGTAACTTCGGTTACAAGTCTGTCATTATCTTCAGTTAAACTTGATGGCGTTTTTTTTCCTGTTGGTTCTCGTCATTTCCTTTACTTTGCATAGGAAAGTTTTCATGTGTGGAATCCTGTTGATCAATTTCATCACATTTAGCTGTTAGCCATCTTTCATTAGCCAGTCTTATTTGCAGTCTTATCTTTGGATAATGATGGATCTCTTTATATCTAGTGGTATTTAGCTGTATAGCGTGTCCTTTGAGTACCATTAACTGAAGAATTTCCATTAACTGAAGAAAGTACTTTTGGCTCGTATTTTGGATAAGGCGTTTGGATAAGACGTTCCACTTTTCTTCTGTTTGTGTTACTGATGTGGTGTTATTTATACCATCGCTTAAAGATTGGCACATCTGTTCATTAATCTTTGAGTTCATCAACCTTCTCATGTCTAGTATCGGAGCGCTGGCACTAATAAAAATTAGAGGGAACACTGATCAAGACTTCAATAGTTTCTAATTGTCGACATGTGTACCAATTCCATTTATCCAATAACACGAAAATCAATTTTGTTTCGAAAATACATGTTGGGGTCTAGTTGTGACGAAGGTTTTACATCATTTTGACTTACTAAAGTTTGTGTAGCATAGAGATTGGTCTGATAAGCAATTTCTTTGAAAATGATATCGTCCACGAGAATTGAATAAAAATCTACTCGGTTCAAAAAATAGTAGCAATATTAGATTTGGTCCCTTGATTAGGTCCGAATGGGAATTGACGCTAGAATTTTTTGCAAGATGACCATAAATTTTGGGACAAGGATGTGTTTTCCATTTCATCATCAACATTCAAAGAACAAGAATCACTAGAGAAAACAGGTGCGGGTCTTCTTTTTTCAAAGGAAAAATATCACCAGCATCGTTATCGGAAGTTCAATCACTTCTTCTTCTTCTTCCGACTCTACAGCCCAGGGTGAGCTTTGGCCTCCTTAACAATCCCCTTCCACCTTTGACGGTCTTCAGCGACACGTGTCCAGTTTCCTACTTGTAGAGTTTCTACATCTTCCTCTACCTTATCTTTCCACCTGGTTCTGGGTCTACCTCTGCTTCTTGAGGTGTTAGGTTGCGCTTTATGGATGGATCTGGGTGCTCTCGCACTCGGCATTCTAATCATGTGGCCCGCCCATCGAAGTCTCTGTGCCTTAATGAATCTTACTATGTCTTCACCTTCTATTAGTTCTTGAAGTTCGTAGTTCATGCGAAATCTGTATCCTTCTTCCTTTCTCACTGGTCCAAAGATCTTCTTTCAAAAATACGAAGAGAGTTTTTGTCTGCTTCCGAAATACTCCAGGATTCAGCTCCATAAGTTAGCACGGGTCTGATCAGGGTTTTATATATTCGCAGTTTTGCTTTACGTGAGATGATTTTTGATTTGAAGAGCATCAGATATGAATATTAGCATCGATTCGCAGCTTGGATTCTGTCTTGTACCCTCAGTGATAGATTATTTGTGTTATTGAAAGTTATTCCAAGATATTTGACATTTTGAACTTCTTCAAACCGATGATCATTTATAATGAAGTTCTGAGGGGCCCTTCTTGGGTTATCACGTGACAGTTTTAGATATTTTGTTTTATCTGCATGTATTTTCAGGCCGACTTTGCTCGCTTCCTCTTCTATTTTTAAAAACAATTCTTCTAGAGTTCTGTTGTCCCTAGCCATGATCAGTATGTCGTCCGCGTACGCACATATTTGGTATGATTTTGTTATGATATTTCCCTTATTTTCGAGGTTTCCAATTGCATTTTGTAGAAGTTCAATCACTATTCGATGACAAATCATCAGAGTATTTTCCTCGTTGAAAATGCAACGGGAAAAAAATTGTCGATACTAATACAAACTTCACTAACTTCGCTATTGTTGGTAAAGGCACTAGAGTGATGGTGAAGGCACTCCAGAGCAGAACATGAATGTACGGCAAATTATTGAAAAAGCCAGAGAATTTACAAAGCTCACATATCTATGCTTCCTCGACTACAGGAAAACGTTTGACTGTTTAAACTGGCACCAATTATGGAATGCCCTCTTAGACATGGGCACCCCTCCTCACCTCGTCGTTCTGCTAAAAAATCTATAGGATAAAAGCAAAGGAATCATCAAGATCAATCATCAAGATCATCAAGAGGAGAACCTCAAGACCCTTCAGGATTGAATGAGGAGTTCGGCAAAGTTGCATCCTCTCACCCTTACTATTCAACATATATGGTGAGTTTATACTATGAGGAACTCTGGAGAACTGGGAACGCGGAACCTTATTGGCGGTAAGAAAATAAACAACTTACGGTTTGCCGACGTTACCACAATCATCGCACAAAACGAAGAAGAAATGACTGAAGTTATGGGAAGAGTCGAGAGAGAAAGCTCAAAAATCGGACATAAGCTAAATCGCCAAAAAAACAAAGCTGATGGTAGTAGTTCGTGGCAACAGGAGAGAAAATCCACCCAATACAGTGAACGTAGAAAACGTCGACAACATAATTTATCTAGGCTCCTGCATACATAGTGACGGCAATACGTTCACAGGAATTAGAAGACGGCTGCAAAACCGAGGACAGTGGAAAAAAAGATAATATATCGATGGGATCAGCATTCTCAAGAAAAATACGTAGATAGGATGAAGAAAGTAGACTCGTTAAAGGTTAAGGAGTTCGAAGAGATTTCCGAGCAAATTAAAGCCTCCTTAGTATGTAAGAAAATAAAGGTACAAGGAATGAAAACTGCATGGTTTGGAGGGGAAGGTAGGCTTACAAAGAAAAAAATTCCGGGAAGTAATGAGGAACTGGAGATTGGAAAAGAGTTCTTCCTTTCTTTCTCCTCTTTCTTCTTCTTATTAAAGAGGAAGAAAGATAAAATTAATCTCAATGTATGTATGAAGACCATGAGGGAGAACTGGGAAAAGAAGCGATTGGAAGAAATAAAAAACATTAGGACTGAAACAGGGCTATGGAAGGTGCTGAGAAAAAATGGGGAGAAAAGGGACGAAGCCACGGATAAATTCCACATAGATGCCTGGAAACATTACTTCGCCAAGTTAATTGGGGGTTATGTCGCATAAGAAGAAGAGTTAGGTAGGCAAGAAGAGAGTGAGGAAGGATTCGAAATTTCTGAAGGCGAAACGGGGCAAGAAACGGAATTATCACCAGAGGACTTAGCAACTATAATAAAGAGCTTGAAGAAAGGAAAGGCAGGCGAACCGGACGGAATACGGAATGAGGCCTGGCTACTGGCGGGCCAGTAGTGTCTTCAAAGAGCGACGGAGGACTTTAATAAAATATGGGGCAGAAAGGCTGCCGTGTCAAAAACTTGGCGGGTTGGGAAGGCGGTTCCAATTTAAAAAAATGTGGACAGAGACAAATTAGAAAATTATAGGCGAATCACACTTATGAACTGGTCATATAAGGTATTTGCAAAACTACTGGAGAGACGTTTAAGGGATGAGATGGAGGGAAGAAAGCTGCTTCCGGACGTTCAGGCTGGGTTTAGGGAGGGAAGGGAAACAATCGAATACCTAGTAACAATAGTGATACATAGTAGATCAAGAAGTCGCAAAACCGAAAGGAAAGCTCTTTACTCTGTTCCTGGACTTAAAGGCAGGGTTAAGACTTAACCTCAAAGTTGGGTTAATACTTAAAGGCAGCGTATGATACAGTAAATGGAAGAATGTTGTGGGAATGTTTGGAGCAAAAGGGTGTATCAGAATTTGAAAGAATGTATAGAACGATTGTATAGAGAGACGTGGTGTCGAGTGAGAGTAAATGAATGTAGATCGGCGGAATTTAAGGTACGAAGGGGTTTGAAGCAAAGCTGCCCTAAGTGTGCTAAGGGGCGAAAAAGTTTTGGGGGCGGGTCAAGCTGGAGGAGTTGTAGTACGTAGTACGCAGGAAAAAAGTGTGGAGCCTTGTCTACACAGACGATGTAGTGGTGTTGGCAAAGTCTGCTGGGGAACTGACTGAAACGACTAAACGGCTGGAAAGATTCTTCCATAAAAGAGAACTGAGTGAAATTGTCGGCAAAACGAAATGGATAAAATTAGGAGAAGCGGAAGCTGCAAGAAGGAGCGTTTTGAATGGAAGGGAAGCGCCGAAGATAGAACAAGTGCATCAGTTTAAGTTCTTAGGGTATGTGTTTGGGAGTGGATATAGTAATACGAAGCACATTGAGTACGTGGCGAAGAAAGCGTGGGCAGCGGGTGAAAGGTTCTGGAAAGTATGGGGAAAAGAGTTTAAATCGAATTACCGAGCGAAAGAAATGATATGGAAGGGCTGTCTGCTGATTATATTGATGTATGGAGCAGAAGTGTGGGTAGTCAAGGACGAAGGGAGGATTGAAAGAACTCTGCTGCAATTTCTTAAAAAGGTCTTACAATTAGACAGGTAGACTCTTTCCTACATAGTCTTACATTACCTTAATACGTTTAAGGTGTCAGTAGAAGCAAGTAGAAGGATGGAAAGATTTGAACGGAAGGTTAATGGAATGCAGGACAAAAGAATTATTATTGAAGTGTTCAGAGAAGCAAGTAGAGAAGGAAGGTGTTCGCGCCAATTTTAATAAATCTATATCTTATTTCAAAATTTGAATCGATTTCGGCATCGATTAAAAGAAAGAGACAGATGTGTCGACCTGGGCCGAAATCGCGCGATTTACCTATTAATTTACTTCGCGAATGTATATATTTTCCGGGAGTATGCTTCGAGTGTGAGAAGCGACCGGAACGAAATCGAAGCGCGAAGCCAAGTTAGACCGACACGTGCACGCAGTTATTAGCGTAAGTTAACCAGGGGTGTAATCACGAGCCCAAAAGGCTGCAGCGGCAGGGCTTCATCGTCTGAAAGACACCAATTTTAAGGGATCCCTCCACCCATTATCCTCATTTCCTCCCTTAAAATAGGCGCCGGAAGGACGGTCCACACGTGGCGGAGACGCGAGCGACCCCAACAGGTAAGTGATTAGATTCTGTTTAAAACTGGAAAATTTGATTTTCGTGAGACACGGTCCATACAGAAGGAATGAAAGGAGAGAGACCAATATCATTACAAACCAATATCACTACGAGATGTTAATTCACTAATTCCTCGTTCCTGAAGACACCTCAATATCTCTACTGCAATTCCATCCACCCCAGCAGTTTTGCCTGCCTTTCATGTCCTTCATTGATCTTTCTACTTCTGCTATCATAATGTCGGATCCCACATTGTCTGAACAGACCGAGTCTTTCCTTTCCAATTCAGTACTCTTGGCTTCTCATCCGTTTAATATAGGTCTTACAAGAACTCTTCCCATCTATTACGGATTTCTTTCTCGTCTTCAACATTTTCTGTTCTTGTCTTCCACTTTTTACAAGTTGCAATTACTACAAGCTGCTCTTGATGTTCTATGCCAGGTTATCCCTTTAATTTTGTTGTAAACAATGTGATGCCTGCCTAATCTTTCCAGGTCTTCCATTTCATTACAAAGGTTTTCCAGCCCCATTTTCCTAGCTTCATCAGTTTCTTTCTCTTCTCTTGTTTATCTTTCGATATGTATTCTCCTATATTCTCCTTCCTTCATCTGTAGAGATGTTTAGGTACCTTCTTCTCTCGTCCATCTTTGCTATCATTACCTGATTTATCCAAGGCATTTTTGATCTTGTTCCTTCCTAATCTCAAAACAATCTGTAAGCTGTATTTATTTCTCCCATTTTAATTCTCTTCCATTTTCCCTCAACATCTTCCTCATCTTGTAGCGGCTTAAGATTCATTATCTCTTCATCCATCAAGTTTCTCACCTCTTCCTTGAATTTGAAAGGGTAAGCGAATACAAATACTTAGGAGCAACTATTCATGAAAACAATAACTGCTACCAAGAAATACGAACCGGAATCGCCCAGGCAAGAAACACATTTAGAAAAATTAAGAGGCTTTTCGGCTGCCGAGTTATAAATCTTGAATTAAAAATACGACTGGTGAGATGTTATCTATTGTCAATTCTATACTACGAGAACGAGGACGGAGTGTTGAAAGGGGTCGACGTAAAAAAACTGGAGGCATTCTAGCTACGGATATATCGAGAATACTGAGGATTTCACGGGTAGAGAAAAATACCAACGTAGAAGCAAGGGAATATGTATGTTTTTTAAAATATTTTTAATTCACTGTTTATACCGTTATAACATAGTACAAAATATAAATACTGCTCAAAAATGCTGCAATTAAGTTTTAAAAAATATTTAAAATTGAGAAAAATTTTAAGCTGTTTAAACCCGGCCATTTTCGCGCGGTCTGTTTATGACGTCAATTACCACTGACAGTTCAGTCCATTGTTTACTACAGCTGTTTTCATTTTTAACTTGACGTTTTTGACGTTTGTTTTCTAACCAAAAGACTGCAATGACATACAAATGTAAAAAAAAGAGCTTGTTTATATGTTATGTTACGTCACTTTTGTTTTAACCAATGGTGTTGCGTTTTACAAATTTGAATTTCCCTCGCTTAATTAGTATTTAAAAAGATATAATTACAAAAATAATGGTTTAGTTCCATTGTCCGGTCAATAAAGATTTGGAAAAAAATATTTTAACCAAATTTAAATTTCATGCATATTCCCTATTGTGACAATTAAACGAAGAAAACTGTTATGTATAGGACATATCATGAGAGGACAAAATATCAGATACTGCAAGTTATCATGCAGGGAAAAGTCAGAGGAAAGAGGTCGGATGGAGACGAACAAGATGAAAGTCAAAGCTATAGGACGTCTCCTTGGCTGAAAAACGCATGGCTGAAAAATCTTGCGTAGTGGTTTGGCTGTAACTACCAACAATTTAGATCTGCGGTCTCAAAAATAAAAACAGTTTTAATGATTACTAATCTTCGGAGCGGAGACAGCACCTAAAGAAATATCCCACCATGCATATTTATGCCTCAAAGGTGGGACACATTTAATACCACCGGGCGTAAAGAGTTAAGAAAGTGACAGAAAAACTCTTTTTAATAGATTAATTGCGACAAAACAAAATTATGCTTTATATCAAAAACATTCTGTATTTGTCGATTCAAACTTAGCATACAGTTTCTATGCATTGAAATGATGACGATTTTTCTCTAAAACAAATTCTAAAGAAGAACTCTGTTATTTGAATGTTTGAATTCGTCCTTTCAAAGTTCAATCTCGCCTCTGCAAAGTTGAAATTAGTGTTTTCAGTTTAGTTTATCTATACGCGTAAAGATTTAGTTTTCAGGGCATATCTCAACTCAAAGTTTATAATACATTCAACGTTAGTGAATCAAGATAAACTAAAACAAGATAAAAATAAATGGCACGTTTACAAAGTTTACACATTTACAAAAGTTAAAATAATATTTTCAAAATTTAAATAAACATTTTGAACCGTTTTAAAACTAGTGCCAACGTGTTTTTCTCAGCATCCATCTAAAAAACAAAACGATTATTTGAAAACTATTACCCAGCAATTCCTGAAATATTCAAATCAAGTAACTTATAATCCTGAAAGAGAATTTTAAGACAGAACACCACCATCTAGAGTCTAGACTACTCGGGGCATTCATACATGGAATCATAATTTCCGTCATTACTTATTCTCACAATAAATTTCTACTTAGTCTGGATTTACCCAAAAGTTACAAGCTATTCCAACGTATTTACAGCAAGCTTGTGGATTTGGTATTTACAATTTAAAACCATTAAAAACACTAATTGTAATTCAACAGTTCATTACTAGCCTTGTCAAATTAGTCAAAAAAAGGGGTCAATCTCGGAATCTAACGGAAAAAGCTGAATTTGTATAGACCTTTATTTTAGCATTACAAATGTTGTCTTAAAAGTCACATATGCCATCATGTGAGCGTCCTTAGATATTCAAGGTCAAAGGTCGCAAAAATCAGTTTTTTGAGAATATCTCGTTTTTTCTGCCTTCTAACGTATTTGCATTTATTATGGAAGTTGTAGAGAATAAAATTCTCTACATTTTTTTTCACACGTCGAACAGAGTATGGAGCGCTGATGAGCAGCTATACGTACCTTAGTGCAAGGTAAATCCTGAATCCCAATGTATTATACCGTTTTTTTACTTACTTACTAATTAAATATTACTTAAATAACAATTTAGTACCTTATAATAATATTTATATTTCTTTTAAATCAAATACTCATCATATTTTACTTATCTTTGACATACAAATAATTAAATAATGAAGTAAATCATTCTAAATATATTTTAATGCTATTCTAATTCAACCCCATGAATGGGGTTGGGTATTGCGAAATGAAACCCTAACGTCGCACACTGGGACGGATTACGAATTTACGGCGACAAAAATAGAATTTTATAATGTGTCACAATTAAGCAAAACCACTTAAAATGTATTGTTAGAGAACCCATCCATAATACTATAAACAAATAAATGCGAAAAACCAATTTCAATGGTTGTGGGAACGTGTTAAACATCGCTCTTGTACCTTAGATACCAAAATGGAATTAGTTGCGTTGGATTTTTAACAAAGTAACTACGTCTGTTTAGTGTTTGTGTTAAAAAATTGTGAATTTTTTAAATATGGAGGATATAGCTACAAGTATGTATTTACATGTAATAATATCAAATTTGTAGAAAGTTTTAATCAATACAGTTTACAAAAAGTTTTGTTAACGACTATCGTAAATTAATTTTTTTTTTGTAATTAACTGCAATAAATTGATTTATTAAAAAAAAGTTCCGCATAGTTCCGTTATATTAAATATTTTGTAAAACAAAACAAACATTGAAAATTCTAGTAAAGCAAAAATCCCGTCCACATCCTTCCACCTTACTGAGAATTGCACATTTTTTTCCAGGTAGTCGTGATGACCACCATTTGCAAGAGAGAACGTTGAATGTAAATGAATTATTTTTTGTATTAAGAGATGAAAGTTGTTACAAGTACGATATCGTCAGTGATGATGAAGAAGGTGCAAATAGTGATACTCATTGATTTTGACGAAGATCGGTTGTGAATTTGTAAAAAAATGTTGCACATTTGTCATAAAAATATATATTTTTTTTTTCCACTTAAATTTGCATTTTTAATTAATCGTGTATATATAATATAGACTAATTTTATATTAGAATCATCAGAATGTCATGATAAGGTAATATGTGAGACAAAACATTGAAATGAACTGGATTTTATTTTTGTCGCCGTAAATTCATAATCCATCCCAGTGTGCGCCGGTAACAACACTTTTACCACCTGCACCAGTTGTATACTTCATTATTCTGTAATTGCAAGAATGGTTGTGGTTCGCGTTGTGGTTGCCATAAGTTAGGGATGCAGTGTTCTTTAGCTTGTGGTCAATGCAATGTAAAAAACGGTATAATACCTAGGGATTCAGGATTTACTTTGCGCTAAGGTACGTATGGCTGATCGCTCCACTGCGTCCTTTATCCCAAAATCAGTTCGACGTATAAAAAAAGGTCTCAGATGAAATTTGTAGAGAAATTTATTCTCTACAACTTTTATACTAAATGCAAATACGGTAGAAGGGAAAAAAAACGAGATATTCTCAAAAAACTGATTTTTGCGGCCTTTGACCTTGAATATCTAAGGACGCTCACATGTTGGCATATGTGACTTTTGAGACAACATTTGTAATGCTAAAATAAAGGTCTATACAAAAATTCAGCTGCTAAAATGCTAAAATGAGGGCTATACATCATGAAATTTTCTCTTATACCGTGTAATAATCTGTAGAATAAAAAATTAATATACTAATCATATATATTAGATTACTGATGATTACAGAATATACAATTATCGAGGATATACTCTTAAGAAAGTAAAATTAGTCTCGTCATAAAGTTAGTCATAAGTTAGGTTGTCATACGTCATAAGTTAGTAGTAAGTTAGTGGTAAGTTCACCATAAGTTAGTCGTAACTTAATCGTAAGTCCGTCATAAGTTAATCATAAGTTAGTTGTAAAGTAGTCGTAAGTTCGTCTTAAGTTTGTCATAAGTTTTTGTCATAAGTTAGTCGTAGGTTCGTTATAATTTAGTCGTAAGTTAGTCTACAAGAAACTATTGAAATTATTCATAATCTTCTATTAAATCTAAAATGAATCTAGTTTGTTTACACAAGTATCTATAGAATGGATAGTGGATTCATTACTCTAGTGATTTGTGCGGTTTATCGTAGCTAGTCGTAAGTTCGTCAGACGTTACTAAATTAGTCTTAGGTTTGACAAAAGTTAGTCATTAGTTCGTCATAAGTTAGTTGTAACTTAGTCGCAAGCTCGTCTTAAGCTAATCATAAGTTCGTCATAAGTTACTCATAAGTTCGTCATAAGTTAGTCGTAAGTTAGTCTAGAAGAAACTATTCTAAATGTTTAAAATCTTAGACGAAATCTAGAATGAATTTAGTTCGTTTACAAGTATCTATAGTCTAGTTAGAGAATTCAATATCCTAGTGATCTGTGTGACTCATCGTAGCTAGTCGTAAGTTCATCAAAGGTAGGCGTCCACAGTTCCGCATCGTACGTATCGGACGCATCACATCAAACGGATCGCAGTATTCTTTCTATAGAATGTACTACAAGTGCGTCCACTGATCCGCATCGTACGGATCGCACGAATCTACCCGTCGGCAATGCCGAAGCCGATGCTCCGACGGGCAACTTTTACGATGCGTGTCGATGACACGCATGTCATACGGAATATGGTATTTACTGCAAATCCGATCGCTGCTGATACTGTGGACGCGCTGTAAAAACTAATCCGTTTGATGCTATGCGTCCGATACACACGATGCGGAAATGTGGACGTCTACCCCAAAAGTTACTAAATTAGTTGTAAGTGAGTCGTAAGTTCGTCATAAATTACTCATAAGCTTGTTATAAGTTACTCGTAAGTTTGTAGTAAGTTCGTCGCAACTTAGTCTACAAGAAACTATTGTAAATATTAATAATCTTGTATTAAATCTAAAATTAATCTAGTTTTTTTTTAAGTATCTATAGCCTTGCTGATGTTTTCATTATTCTAGTGATCTGTGCCCCATATTATGGCTAGTGGTTTAGGTCGTCAGAAGTTATTAAGTTAGTCATATATTCGTCATAAGTTAGTCATAAGTTCATCATAAGTTAATTGTAAGTAAGTCGTAAGTTCGTCATAAGTTAGTCGTAAGTGATTCTACAAGAAATTATCCTAAATATTTAAAATATTAGACTAAATCCAGAATGAATCTAGTTTGTGTACAAGTACGTATGGACTAGTTAGTGTATTCATTATTCTAGTAATCTTTGCGGTTTATCGTGGCTAGTCGTAAGTTTTTCAAAACTTAGTTTACACTAAACTATTATGTCATCCTCATAAGTTAGTAGTAAGTCCGTCTTAAGTTTGGAATAAGTTAGTCGTAAGTTCGTCATAAGTTAGTCGTAAGTTAGTCTATAAGAAATTATTCTAAATATTTAAAATCTTAGACTAAATCCAGAATGAAACAAGTTTGTTTAGAAGTATCCAGAGTCTAGCTAGTGTGTTCATTATTCTAATAGTCTATGAGGCTTATCGTGGATAGTCGCAAGTTTCTCAAAACTTAGTTGAAACTAAACTATTATATCATCTTTAGAAGTTCATATGTCGCTCATATGTCGTAAGTTCGTCATAAGTTCACCATAAGTTAGCCGTAAGTTAGTCGTAAGTTCGTCATAAGTTAGTCGTAAGTTAATCTACAACAAACTATTCTAAATATTAAAAATTTTAAACTAAATCTAGAAGGAATCTAGTTCGTTTAAAAGTATCTATAGTCTAGTTAGTGTAGTTATTATTCTAATAATCTATGCGGCTTATCGTGGCTAGTCGTAAGTCACTCAAAACTTAATTGCCACTAAACTATTATATCATCGTCAGAAGTTAGTCGTAAGTTCGTCATAAGTTCATCATAAGTTAGTCGTAAGTTCGTCATAAGTTAGTCGTAATTTAATCTACAACAAACTAATAAGTTAGTCGTAAGTTCCTCATAAGTTAGTCGTAAGTTCGTCAAAAGTTAGTAGTAAGTTAGTCTAGAAGAAACTATTATAAATATTTATAATCTTGGATTAAAACTAAAACAAATCTAGTTTGTCAACAAGATATCTATAGTCTAGTTAGTGTATTAATAAGTCTACTGAGCTATGTGGCTTCGCAAAATAATTTATCAAATTAAGTGTTTTTAATGGGATCAGGGGTGAACAACGGTGTTTCCGGTGCTAAATCGTACGCTAAGGCGGATCATCATACTTTTTAATACGGGTTCAACTGTATATTTATATGTACAAACAATCATCGCAAACACTACGACACAAATACGCTAACACTCTACTAAATAATAATACAAAAATAGAATCGATAATTACAGTTATTGCTACAGCTTAATCAATACTCAGATACGTGAGCGACAAATGTTACATAATTATGCTTTTACTTTAATTCTTGTTTTCGTAGATTCTTGCGCTGACGAGAATCATTTTAAGACCAAATAGTTTCTTGTAAAGTCTTGTCTGTCTATTCTTGTCTGTCCAGTTTCCGTCTAGTCTTGTGTGTCTAGTCTTGTCTTGTCTGTCTAGTCTTGTCTGTCTAGTCTTGTCTGTCTAGTCTTGTCTGTCTAGTCTTGTCTGTCTAGTCTTGTCTGTCTAGTCTTGTCTGTCTAGTCCTGTCTGTCTAGTCTTGTCTGTCTAGTCTTGTCTGTCTAGTCTTGTCTGTCTAGTCTTGTCTGTCTAGTCTTGTCTGTCTAGTCTTGTCTGTCTAGTCTTGTCTGTCTAGTCTTGTCTGTCTAGTCTTGTCTGTCTAGTCTTGTCTGTCTAGTCTTGTCTGTCTAGTCTTGTCTGTCTAGTCTTGTCTGTCTAGTCTTGTCTGTCTAGTCTTGTCTGTCTAGTCTTGTCTGTCTAGTCTTGTCTGTCTAGTCTTGTCTGTCTAGTCTTGTCTGTCTAGTCTTGTCTGTCTAGTCTTGTCTGTCTAGTCTTGTCTGTCTAGTCTTGTCTGTCTAGTTTTGTCTGTCTAGTCTTGTCTGTCTAGTCTTGTCTGTCTAGTCTTGTCTGTCTAGTCTTGTCTGTCTAGTCTTGTCTGTCTAGTCTTGTCTGTCTAGTCTTGTCTGTCTAGTCTTGTCTGTCTAGTCTTGTCTGTCTAGTCTTGTCTGTCTAGTCTTGTCTGTCTAGTCTTGTCTGTCTAGTCTTGTCTGTCTAGTCTTGTCTGTCTAGTCTTGTCTGTCTAGTCTTGTCTGTCTAGTCTTGTCTGTCTAGTCTTGTCTGTCTAGTCTTGTCTGTCTAGTCTTGTCTGTCTAGTCTTGTCTGTCTAGTCTTGTCTGTCTAGTCTTGTCTGTCTAGTCTTGTCTGTCTAGTCTTGTCTGTCTAGTCTTGTCTGTCTAGTCTTGTCTGTCTAGTCTTGTCTGTCTAGTCTTGTCTGTCTAGTCTTGTCTGTCTAGTCTTGTCTGTCTAGTCTTGTCTGTCTAGTCTTGTCTGTCTAGTCTTGTCTGTCTAGTCTTGTCTGTCTAGTCTTGTCTGTCTAGTCTTGTCTGTCTAGTCTTGTCTGTCTAGTCTTGTCTGTCTAGTCTTGTCTGTCTAGTCTTGTCTGTCTAGTCTTGTCTGTCTAGTCTTGTCTGTCTAGTCTTGTCTGTCTAGTCTTGTCTGTCTAGTCTTGTCTGTCTAGTCTTGTCTGTCTAGTCTTGTCTGTCTAGTCTTGTCTGTCTATTCTTGTCTGTCTAGTCTTGTCTGCCTAGTCTTGTCTGTCTAGTCTTGTCTGTCTAGTCTTGTCTGTCTAGTCTTGTCTGTCTAGTCTTGTCTGTCTAGTCTTGTCTGTCTAGTCTTCTCTGTCTAGTCTTCTCTGTCTAGTCTTGTCTGTCTAGTCTTGTCTGTCTAGTCTTGTCTGTCTAGTCTTGTCTGTCTAGTCTTGTCTGTCTAGTCTTGTCTGTCTAGTCTTGTCTGTCTAGTCTTGTCTGTCTAGTCTTGTCTGTCTAGTCTTGTCTGTCTAGTCTTGTCTGTCTAGTCTTGCCCGTTTAGTCTTGTCGGTCTAGTCTTGTCTGTCTAGTCTTGTCTGTCTAGTCTTGTCTGTCTAGTCTTGTCTGCCTAGTTTTGTCTGTCTAGTCTTGTCTGTCTAGTCTTGTCTGTCTAGTCTTGTCCGTTTAGTCTTGTCGGTCTAGTCTTGTCTGTCTAGTCTTGTCTGTCTAGTCTTGTCTGTCTAGTCTTGTCTGCCTAGTTTTGTCTGTCTAGTCTTGTCTGTCTAGTCTTGTCTGTCTAGTCTTGTCCGTTTAGTCTTGTCGGTCTAGTCTTGTCTGTCTAGTCTTGTCTGTCTAGTCTTGTCTGTCTAGTCTTGTCTGCCTAGTTTTGTCTGTCTAGTCTTGTCTGTCTAGTCTTGTCTGTCTAGTCTTGTCTATCTAGTCTTGTCTGTCTAGTCTTGTCTGTCTATTCTTGTCTGCCTAGTCTTGTCTGTCTAGTCTTGTCTGTCTAGTCTTGTCTGTCTATTCTTGTCTGCCTAGTCTTGTCTGCCTAGTCTTGTCTGTCTAGTCTTGTCTGTCTAGTCTTGTCTGTCTAGTCTTGTCTGTCTATTCTTGTCTGCCTAGTCTTGTCTGTCTAGTCTTGTCTGTCTAGTCTTGTCTGTCTAGTCTTGTCTGTCTAGTCTTGTCTGTCTATTCTTGTCTGCCTAGTCTTGTCTGTCTAGTCTTGTCTGTCTAGTCTTGTCTGTCTATTCTTGTCTGCCTAGTCTTGTCTGCCTAGTCTTGTCTGTCTAGTCTTGCCTGTCTAGTCTTGTCTGTCTAGTCTTGTCTGTCTATTCTTGTCTGCCTAGTCTTGTCTGTCTAGTCTTGTCTGTCTAGTCTTGTCTGTCTATTCTTGTCTGCCTAGTCTTGTCTGCCTAGTCTTGTCTGTCTAGTCTTGTCTGTCTAGTCTTGTCTGTCTAGTCTTGTCTGTCTAGTCTTGTCTGTCTAGTCTTGTCTGTCTAGTCTTGTCTGTCTAGTCTTGTCTGTCTAGTCTTGTCTGTCTAGTCTTGTCTGTCTAGTCTTGTCTGTCTAGTCTTGTCTGTCTAGTCTTGTCTGTCTAGTCTTGTCTGTCTAGTCTTGTCTGTCTAGTCTTGTCTGTCTAGTCTTGTCTGTCTAGTCTGTCTAGTCTGTCTAGTCTGTCTAGTCTGTCTAGTCTGTCTAGTCTGTCTAGTCTGTCTAGTCTGTCTAGTCTGTCTAGTCTGTCTAGTCTGTCTAGTCTGTCTAGTCTGTCTAGTCTGTCTAGTCTGTCTAGTCTGTCTAGTCTGTCTAGTCTGTCTAGTCTGTCTAGTCTGTCTAGTCTGTCTAGTCTGTCTAGTCTGTCTAGTCTGTCTAGTCTGTCTAGTCTGTCTAGTCTTGTCTGTCTAGTCTTGTCTTGTCTGGTCTTGTCTGATCTTGTCTCAATATGGAATAATTTTTGTATAAATTCCATGAAAGGGACTTGAAGTTAATCAGTTTTGAAAGTGTGAGCGGTAAGGTCAGGCCTTTGTGTGCCGAGGAATTATCTGAAAAGGTTTTGTGTGCGGGAAAGTGACGCGAAAATGATTTTAATATGAAGTGGAAGTCGCTCCAGTCAGCCGGCTTTGTCAGGGAAATCTCGAAGGAAAACACATTGTGCAGGCAGAGGCACAAATTGATTATTGATTTATCGTCAGTCGCGATTCCCATCGATTTTCATATCATCTTAGATAATATTTTGAAAATTCGAAGAATTTTTCAAATTATATCAAGACTTGGGCATTGGCTTCTTGTCTCACACGTGTGTGTCAGTATAAACGTACCTTTAGGCGTCACGCGCACTAGGCAGCCTAGCTGCGGCGGCCGAAATATTCGAGCAGTCAGTTATAGCAGCCAATAGACGTTTCTCCGTATAGAAAGTCATTTATTGAAAAAGTTTTAAAACACAAAATACGTCTGGCTGCAACAACAAGTGCGTGGAGACTGACGGCAGCCACATAAATTCGTTACACTCGCACGCGCGCGTACTATGAGTTTCCGTTTAATTAGTCGTATTCTAATGGCTGCCGCAAACACGAATTCGTGGCTGCTAGGATACTATGAGTTTCCGTTTAATTAAGCGTATTCTAATGGCTGCCGCAACAAGGAATTCGTGGCTGCACGCATGCTTTTTTATAAGGCATTAGGCATTTATTAGGTTTTATTACGTTGCCGTTAATCAGGCGTATTCTAGTGGCTGCCGCAACCAGGAATTCGTGGCTGCGGGCATCCTATGAGTTACCGTTTAATTAGGCGTATTCTTATGGTTGCTGCAACCAGGAATTCGTCGCTGCGCGCATCCTTTGAGTTGCCGTTTAATTAGCCGTATTCTAATGGCTGCCGCAACCAGGAATTTGTGGCCGCCTAGCTCCCATACGCCGTTATGTATTAGACTGATTGCCGACAGACTGGCTGCCTAGTGCTCGGGAGGTCGTAGATAGGGATAAATTATTTAGTGCAAAATTTGAAATATTTGTCTGTTCTTTGAAACTTCTGTAGCTTCTTAAAATGATTCTCAATGGCAAGAAAGAACTAAAAACAAGAACGTAAGCGAACGTAAACGACACGAATGTTCGAAGTTACCCCCAAAAATGGAAAGTTATTATTGATCGTGTGAGCAATGCAATGATTATTTGCAACGAGACTTACACCCCTACGCAATACAAGGTAGAAAGTATTAAAAAGTATGACGTCACCTTGGTGTGGCCGGTTCGGACCCTTTGCACGGGTTCGGAAGACTGCCGTAGGATACGGCAGCTCCTGTATCAGTCCGGTGCACCGTCTGCCATGTAGGTCATCTCCACAGCTTCGCATTTGCATATTGTCTTTGTGGGACGGGACAGCAAGCGAAGACGATCCCGTCTCTCACACTGCGCACACACAAATGCTTAAACACCAAATTAAACTCAATACAATTAGCAAGTAAATTTATCCAGAATATTTAATATCATCCCATCTCATATATTATAATTAACACGATGCATGCCAAGACTTGCCGCGGCGCTAACATAATCAAATTATTTATATTAATCGTGGCTTGGCCGGTCATCGGTGACACCTGCAACGCCGGCTAGATTTAGCGTGGTCATATATCATACTCAAATTATTTCTAGTAATCGTGGCTTTGCCGGTTATCGGTGACCCCCGCAACACCGGCTTGATTTTCCGTGGTGCTAACATACTCAAATTATTTCTAGTAATCGTGGCTTTGCCGGTCATCGGTGACCACCACAACACTGGCTTGATTTGCCGTGGTGATATCATACTCAAATTATTTCTAGTCATCGTGGGTTTGTCGGTCATCGGTGACCCCCGCGACACCGGCTTGATTTGCCATGGTGTTAACATACTCAAATTATTCTCGTAATCGTGGGGTTTGACGGTCATCGGTGACCTCCGTAACACCGGCTTGATTTGGCGTAGTGCTAAAATACTAAAATTATTTCTAGTAATCGTGGCCTTGCCGGTCATCGGTGACCCCCACGACGGCGCTAACAAACTTAGTGAGTCTTGGCATGCAACGTGTTAATATCAGTGTAATTTAGTTTTTTTTCTTCTATCAGATAAGTTCTATGTATAGAATTCTGTGTAAGGTGTTTGTATTGAATTTTAGTTTTTCCAGGTTCGTGAGAATTTTCACGTGGAAACTATTTTCAGCGCGGAAATCGTCGCTGTAAAAATATATCGTGTCGGAAAATTGAAAACTGAATGTTTTATAGATATCGGTGGAAATTTCGTTAAATATTCACGCGGCCGTTAATGGACTTTCCGATAAGTTCTCCAAAAAATCTAATTACGGACGAAAATGTAAATAAACCGAATAATGGAAAAATGATAACGTTTATCGTATCTGATAAAAGGAAAGATATAAATCGTTTCTAATTATTATTTATTTCGGATTTTTTATTGTGGCTTCAGCCTTATAACGTTACTGGGACAGATATAACCCATCCGTCTACAATGACTTGTGGGTTAAGATTAACGCCTGATTGGGACAAATATATCTCAGTATTTCAAAACGACGTTGTGTATGCACAAAATTTAATAAGTGATGGATTAAATTAAATAAGAGAAAAATAGTTATAAATTAAGTTAATTAAGTTGCAATTACGTAAATTCTATCTAAACTATTTTGAAGGACTTTATTAGTTGTATTAGTTAAGTTGGCGGGGATATATTAATGTATAAGTTCGATCAAGTTTCTATATTATTCAACGCTTTCTGGTTCGTTGCCTAGTTTCATATAAACATCTAGTTGTTAGATAACTTGAAGCTGAACCAATAAGTAACTAAGTATACTCTTTCTCACTACAATTTGTTTTGTAAAGTTTTGAAAACTTGATATTTAGTCTAGGAAAGTTATCTATTACAACAAATATTATTCAACAAATTTACAAATAAAATTGTAATTGCTATTGGTTTGAGTTAGAAGTAATTCGCAAGTTTTGTCTTAAGTTGAGTCTCAAAAGTCTTGGAATTAATTTGTGTATTCGTGAAAATGGACAACACATTCAACATCTGCTGTAATGTTTGTTCTTCCTTGTAAATTTTAAAATTCACAACACTATAAATCAGTGTTTCTTTTATGAGAAGGCGTTTTATTTATAACTAATGAAATTGTTGAACTTAACACTAAAAACAATGCGACAAGACCACTGATAGCTACTTAAAAATAACATTTGATAATTTGTTTAATTTTATGTGTGTGAATTAAGAAATGACCTACTTCTTCAAATTCATGGCAAGAGTGGATTCCAAGACTTCTGGGACTCACGTTATTATAGAGCTCCGGAAAGGTTGAATATATTTATATAGTCAGGCTGGATTTAGACTTTATTTAATTTAATATAGCTTATTTGAAAGGAATTCAGTACAGAAATGTGTGGATGAAGTGTCGTCTAAGTGTCAACGAAGTGTCGTCAAAGTGTTAGGGAAGTATCTTTTGGAACACTGTAATTTGAACAGTGGCTTCGATGAACTTTTTTATTGTGAAACATTCTTAGTTTAAAATAAAAACACCTAACCTAGCCTAGCCTAACCTATTTTAGTATTATTTAGTATAAATATATTTTTTATAACAATTTAGTACGCATAACATAGCCTATACAGACTTTACTCAATCATGACTACCTGCTGAAAATGAAATGTCGTCGAAATATCTGAACGAAGTGTGGTTAAGGCATCAACGTAGTGTCGTCGAAGTCGAAGTTTCTTTTGAAACACTGAAATTTGAACAGTGGGGTTTTATTGAACTTTTTTCATGTGAAATAGTTTCGAATCAAAAACCTAACCAAACCTATTGCAACCTATTTTCCTATAATTTATTATTATTTAGTATACATCTATTTTTTATCTGATCTAGTATCGATCCCAAAGTCTATATAGACTTTAAAATTATCTATTACTCTCTGCTGAAAATGAAATGTCGAAATATCTGAACGAAGTGCGGGTAAGGTGTCAACGAAGCGTCGTCGAAGTGTCTTTTCAAACACTGAAATTTGAACAGTGGGGTTTTGTTGAACTTTTTTCATGTGAAATAGTTTCTAATCAAAAACCTAACCAAACCTAGCCTAGTCTAACCTATTTTAGTATAATTTATTATTATTTAATATAAACCTATTTTTTAGCTGATCTATTACCGATCACAAAGTTTATATAGACTTAATCACAAAGTTAGTCACAAATATCACAAAGTTTATATAGACGAAATGTCTGAACGAAGTGTTGATAAGGCCTCAACAAAGTGTCGTCAAAGTGACAGGGTATTATGGAACACTGGAGTTTGAACAGTGAAGCTTCCTTTAACGTTTTTATTGCGAAGTGTTTATAGTTTCAAATCAAAAACCCAACCTAACCTAACCCAACCTAACCTATTTTAGTATGATTTATTATTATTTAGTATAATTTTTTTTATCTAATTTAGTACCGATCACATAGTCTATACAGACTTCAAAATAATTTATTACTACCTGCTGAAAATGAAATGTCGTTGAAATGTCTGAACGAAGTGTCGGTAAAGCGTCAACGAAGTGTCATGAAATTGTCAGGGAAGTGTGTGCTGTTACACTGAAATCTGAAGTGTGAAGCTTCGTTGAATTTTTCGTTGTGATGTCTTCTTATTTTCAAATCAAAAACCTAACCTAACCTAGCCTAACCTATTCTAGTATAATTTATTATTATTTAGTTTAAATCTATTTTCTGTTTAATCTAGTACCAATCATATAGACTATATAGCCTTTAAAATCATCTATTACTACCTGCTGAAAATGAAATGTCGTCGAAATGTCTGAACGAAGTGTCGGTAAGGCCTCAACGAAGTGTCGTCAAAGTGACAGGGTCTTATGGAACACTGAAGTTTGAACAGTGAAGCTTTGTTTAACGTTTTTATTGTAAAGTGTTCTTAGTTTCAAATCAAAATCCAAACCAAACCTAACCCAACCTAACTTATTTTAGTATTATTTATTTATTGATTTAATTTTATATATTGATTAAATATTATATATTGATTTATTATTATTTAGTAAATCTATGTTTTATCTAATCTAGTATTATCTAGTATGTGATCGGTCATAGTCTATATAGACTTTTTTTTTAATTTATTACTACCTTTTTAATTTAATTATTTATTACTACCTGCTGAAAATCAAATGTCGAAATGTTTGAACGAAGTGTCGATAAGGCCTCAAAGAAGTGTCGTTAGTAAGTGACAGTGTCATATAGAACACTGAAGTTTGAACAGTCAAGCATCCTTTAACGTTTTTATTGTGAAGTGTTTTTAGTTTCAAATAAAAAACCCAACCTAACCTATCTCAACCTAACCTATTTTCGTATGATTTATTATTATTTAGTATAAATCTATTTTTAGTCTAAATTAGTACCGATCACATAGTCTATATAGACTTTGAAATGATCTATTAGTACCTGCTGAAAATGAAATATCGTCGAAATATCTGAACGAAGTGTCGGTAAAGCGTCAACGAAGTCTCATCAAAGTGTCAGGGAAGTGTATTTTGTTACACTGAAATTTGAACTGTGAAGCTTCGTTGAATTTTTTTGTTGTGCATTCTTCTTAGTTTCAAATCAAAAAACCTAACCTAGCCTAGCCTAAACTTTTTTAGTATAATTTATTATTATTTAGTTTTAATCTATTTTTTGTCTAATCTATTACCGATCACATAGTCTATATAGCGTTTAAAGTCTCCTATTACTGCCCGCTGAAAATGAAATGTCGTCGAAGTGTCGGTAATACGTCAACGAAGTGTCGTCCATTGGAACACTGAATTTTGAACAGTGAAACTTCGTTGAACTTTCTTTATTGTAAAGTGTCGTTCGTCGACAATTCGTTGCACTTTGACGACACCACTTCACGAAAATGAAATATCGTCGAAATATCTGAATGAAGTGTCGGTAAAGCGTAAACGAAGTGTGAACAAAGTGTCAGGGAAGTGTCTTCTGTTACACTGAATTTTTAACTGTGAAGCTTCGTTCAACTTTTTTGTTGTGTAGTCTTCTTAGTTTCAAATCAAAAACCTAACCTAACCTTTTTTAGTATAATTTATTAATATTTAGTTTGAATATATTTTCGGTCTAATCTATTACCGATCACATAGTCTATATAGCGTATAAAATCACCTATTACTGCCCGCTGAAAATGAAATGTCGGCGAAGTGTCGGTAATACGTCAATGAAGTGTCGTCCATTGGAACACTGAATTTTGAACAGTGAAACTTCGTTGAACTTTATTGTAAAGTGTCGTTAAAATGTCGGGTAAGTGTTGACATTTGTACCGTCCGACACTTCGTTAGTCTCGGAAAACACTTCGTTGCACTTTGGCGACACCACTTCACGAAAATGAAATATTGTCGAAATATCTGAATGAAGTGTCGGTAAAGTGTCAACGAAGTGTCATCAAAGTGTCAGAGAAGTGTCTTCTGTTACACTCACATTTTAACTGTGAATGTAAATCAAAAACCTAACCTAGCCTAACGTTTAAAACCTATCCTAGCCTTTAGTTTAAATATATTTTTTGTGTAATCTATTACCGATTACATAGACTATAATAGCCCTTAAATTCAACTATTACTGCCCGCTGAAAATAAAATGACATCGAAGTGCCTGAACTAAGTGTCGACGAAGTGTCGGTAATGCGTCAACGAAGTGTCGCCTTTTGGAACACTGAATTTTGAACACTAAAACTTTGTTGAACTTTCTTTATTGTAAAGTCTCGCCAAAATATCGGGGAAGTGTTGACAAAAACCTCGGAAACACTTCGTCGACAATACATTGCACTTTGAGGACACGAGTGCATTTGACACTTTACTTTCACAAGCATGGCCGGCCATCTAGGGGATGGGGTGGATGCTATGCATAGGGGCCCCGATTTTAGGGGGCTCTAATACGATCAAGAACTAAACTAAAGTACTTACTCCTCTACATCAAAACTTGCCAATATTCCTATCGTAGTTAGTATAACGAAAAGTACATTTTATCATAAACATTATTATTGTAGATCTGTCAATTTCGATAATCTTCAAACAGCTCTAATTTCAGACCAGAATTGGTTTCTTGTACTTATAGAGAAGGACGGCTCGGTTCACGAGGGCTGTGTACTGAGCATACATTAATTATCGCAACGTGTGGAAGCCACATTGGATCGAGAGTTCGCGCTGCCGAGCAAAATGTAGTCTTGATTTATCTGCGGCTTAGCGGTGTGCAACCTAATCTAACCTGGGTCAAACCAACGGTCCTTGCCACATTATCCTATTTTGAATCGAGAGTTCGCGGTGTGTAACCTAATCTAACCTGGGTTAAACCAACGGTCCTTGCCACATTATCCTATTTTGAATCGAGAGTTCGCGGTGTGCAAGCTAATCTGACCTGGGTTAAACCAACGGTTCTTGCCACATTATCCTATTTTGGATCGAGAGTTCGCGGTGTGCAACCTAATCTAACCTGGGTTAAACCAACGGTTCTTGCCACATTATCCTATTTTGGATCGAGAGTACGCGCTGCCGCGCGTATCTAGTCTTGATTTATCTGCCGCATCGCGGCGTGCAAGCTAATCTAACCTGGGTTAAACCAACGGTCCTTGCCACATTATTCTATTTTGGATCGAGATTTCGCGCTATCGCGCTTATGTAGTCTTGATTTATCTACCGCTTCGCGGTGTGCAACCTAACCTAACCTGAGTTAGACCAACGGTCCTTGTCACATTATCCTATTTTGGATCGATAGTTCGCGGTGTGCAACCTAATCTTACCTGGTTTAAACTAATGGTCCTTGCCACATTATCCTATTTTGGATCGAGAGTTCGCGCTGCAGCGCGTATGTAGTCTTTATTGCGGCGTGCAACCTTATCTAACCTGGGTTAAACCAACGGTACTTGCCACATTATCCTATTTTGGATCGAGAGTTCGCGCTGCCGCGCGTACGTAGTCTTTTTTGCGGCGTGCAACCTTCTCTAACCTGGGTTAAACCAACGGTACTTGCCACATTATCCTATTTTGGATCGAGAGTTCGCGCTGCCGCGCGTACGTAATCTTTTTTGCGGCGTGCAACCTTATCTAACCTGGGTTAAACCAACGGTACTTGCCACATTATCCTATTTTGGATCGAGAGTTCGCGCTGCCGCGCGTACGTAGTCTTTTTTGCGGTGTGCAACCTTATCTAACCTGGGTTAAACCAACGGTACTTGCCACATTATCCTATTTTGGATCAAGAGTTCGCGATGCCGCGCGTATGTAGTCTTGATTGATCGTGCAACCTTATCTAACCTGGGTTAAACCAACGGTACTTGCCACATTATCCTATTTTGGATCAAGAGTTCGCGATGCCGCGCGTATGTAGTCTTGATTGATCGTGCAACCTTATCTAACCTGGGTTAAACCAACGGTACTTGCCACATTATCCTATTTTGGATCAAGAGTTCGCGATGCCGCGCGTATGTAGTCTTGATTGATCGTGCAACCTTATCTAACCTGGGTTAAACCAACGGTACTTGCCACATTATCCTATTTTGGATCGAGAGTTCGCGATGCCGCGCGTATGTAGTCTTGATTTATTTGCTGCTTCACGGAGTGCAACCTAATCTAACCTGGGTTAAACCAATGGTCCTTGCCACATTATCCTATTTTCGAGAGTGGCGGCGGCACCGGTTTAGCTAAAAGTTCAACCGCATCTTGCGATAATTAATGTATGCTTGTGTCCTGTATTCCTGCTCGTCTAAATAGTTTCATTATAGTTGCATCAGTACAAGGAGTTATTTAGTCTATACCAAATTTATTAGATAACTTATTCAATTAAACTAGTCGAGATTAATTAACAGAATTTCTGCAATTTACCTAAATTGTATTATCATGTAGATGAGATTGATGTATTGATCGTTGGAGACACAGCTGAGTATTTACCTGAGTGCAGACTTCTCCCGAATGGTGATTGCAGGTGTTTCCCGCGGCGACGGCGGCGGCGCATGCGGCGGTGCCCGGCACCTTCAGCTGCTCCTGCTTGTAGTCCGGCTGGTAGGGCAGGAGCATCCTAATCTTGCCCCATCTATTGAAGAACAGCGCGATGGCCGCTACCCAGACTAGTAAAACTATTAGGACTATACCTATCTCTACACCTCGAACCTGTAACAGAATAAATAACAAAGCTCTTAGATTGTTTAGAATAAGGAGAATGCGAAGAGTTTATTTTGCTTAAGATTGGTTGATCATTAGTTATTTTTGTTTAAATTGCAGCGAAATAATACCTGTAGTATTTTGCTAATGGCTTATATTTTGGGTACATTTCACACTTTGGAAGCAACCAATTTATTGTTTAGAATTGGTAAAACTATACCACGTTAAAGATAATCATATAAACTTAATAAAGTCGGAACACAGCCTGAATATATAAATATATTAAACCTTTTCGGAGCTCTATAAAATTACTGAATCTTTTTAGGACTACCTATAGGTAGTCCTAAAAAGACAACCTTTTCAGGACTACCTATAGGTAGTCTTAAAAAGACTCAGTAATGTTATAGAGCTCCGGAAAGGTTGAATATATTTATATATTAATTCGTAAGTACCCAATAGAATAATGGCTGAGCGCGTTTCACGTTCTATCTCAAACATGGTTAAGCATATAAAATGTTGCTTGAAACAAAGGTTGTAGAGAATGATGAAAAAGACTCGACTAGACCAGACACGACTGAATAAATCTTAACAAGACTGGATAAGCCTGGAAATACTGGATAATACTAAACAAAACTATTCTAGACTGAACAAAACTATAGGAGATTGAACAACAATTAACTTACAAGATTAACAACAAAATTACAATTAACAGCAAAACTATACAAGATTGAATAAGAACTGGACAATATACATAAGATTTGACCGGTTTGTTTTAGTTATTTATTTATTAATTCTTTTTTGCGCTTTTACGTAAAATATCCGTGAATTTACGTTTTTTTTCACGCAATTAATTTTCTGTTTTTTTTTGGAAAATTCTACATCCCCGGTCTCAAATATCCCCTAATAAAAACAATGTTTTATAATGAACGTCTATTGATCTTTGGGGAAATTGCACACCAAGGGTCGTTAGTGTGACCCAAGGGCTCAAAATAATTACATAAAAATACATGTAACATACGCTACTAAGATAATAATATTTCTTGTGAATTAGGCCATCTAAAGCAGACTGTTTATTGTAAACTTTCCGTTTATTATAAACTAGATGTTTATTTTAAACGAGATGTTTATTGCAAACTAACTGTTTATTGGAAACTAGATGTTTACTGTAAACTAGAACTGGATAAACAAGACGCTGCTAGATTGCAACAAAATTATATGGAAACGCCTATACCAGTTGTTTACAACGAGATTCTTGTGGAATCTTTAGAGCCGATAGATTTTTGAAACGGATCGATAGATTTCGTTTGATTTATTGCGAGTCGATTATTGTTAATTTTATTATTATTGTTAGTTTATGTTTTATATCTAATAAGGTACGTGTGTAATTATTAGAAAATACTAGTTTTAGATAATAATAATTATTATTGTATAGGGCCATTAGAGGCCACTTTAGGCAATAATTACATATTTCTGGAAGCCTTCCTTGCAGCCCAAAACACAGGCCTACATTTTTGTTTTCATGAAAAAGTGTTTCAAGTTTAATAGGTGTCCTATAGTAAATGGGGTGTGCTGATCACGAATCTGTGCTTAATTTATTTTCCAGCACGCCAGGTTTTCAGGAAAAGTGTGTTTCAAATTTTTCATAGAAACTGCCAAAAATATTGAGAAAATATTTATTGAAACTATATTTAATAGAAAATTACACTGCAAAATTGAGTTATTCATTAAACAAATAATGCAGTATAATCTACGTTAGACAATCGTTGGTTTTTTTTTTAATAAAATCGTTCTCTTTTTCCCTCAAAACTGCGTTTTGTAGTTTTCTTTTTGTGGATTTTTGTGAGCGAGTCCCTCTTCAAGGTCCAGCAGTAATCAGCCATCATTCTAATATCACATCTTCCTTGGTAACGTCTCTCCATCTCCTTTATGTCTTGATGAAACCTCTCTCCCTGTTCCTCGCTGACAGCTCCAAGATTTTCGGGAAAAGAGTCAACGTGGGAATCCAGAAAATGAAGTTTTACGCTCATATTGCATCCCAGTTTTTTATAATGTTCGACCATGTTGGCTACAATTTCTTTGTAGTTTAGAGACTTGTTTTTAGTATCTAAGTTAGAAGCTACATCCATTTTGTTGAAGATCCAGTGACTTCAAGGAGGCGGCATGTTTGTGCATAGTGTTTAGATTTGTAATTTTGTAAGAACAGCGCCACCAGTCGGACATTTTTGGGACTCAAGTGAATACGAAAATGTAAGAGGGAGAGAGCAGCATTGAACGGCTCAACAGAAACACACGTATTCTTAACCGTCAAAAAACATAACTGCTGTGTTTAACATTATAACCAATTAAAATAAATAAATAGTTAATCAAAATTAGTAACAAATAGAAGCAAGCAACACATCCGGACAAAAATTCAATAATCAACGAAAAATGAATAACCAGACAACAGCTGATTATTCCAACGAAACTGGATAACCAGATAAAAATTGAATAATCAACGAACAATGAATAACTAGACAATCAACTGATTATTCCAACGAAACTGGATAACCAGATAAAAATTGAATAAACAAAAAAAATGTATAACTAGACAATCAACTGATTATTCCAACGAAACTGGATAACCAGATAAAATTAATAATCAACGAAATTGAATAACCAGATAACTAATTAATTACGACGAAAGGCGCCTATTTTAAGGGAGGAAATGAGGATAATGAGGATAATGATCCCTTAAAATTGTTGTCTTCCAGACGTTGAATGCCGCTGCAGCCCTTTGGGCTCGTGATTACACCCCTGGTTAACTTGCGCTATTAATTGCGTGCACGTGTTGGTCTATCTTGGCTTCGCGCCTCGTCTCCGTTCCGCTCGCTTCTCACACTCGAAGAATACTCCCGAATAATATAAATTTGCGTAAAGTAAATTGATAAATCGCGCGATTTCGGCCCAGGTCGATACACCTTTCCCCATCTGTTGATCGGTGCCGAAATCGATTCAAATGTTAAATTAAAATTACAGATTTACTAAAATTGGCGCGAAAAGGTATTGTATAGTCATTTCTGGTTTTGTCGGGTCTTGTCTGATCTTGTCTGGTCTTGTCTGGATTTGTCTAGTCTTGTCTGTTCTTGTCTGGTCTTGTCTGGGCTGGTCTTGTTTGGTCTTGTCCGGTCTTGTTTGATATATTCTTGCCTTCTTGGGCCTTGTCTAAAGATATATTGTTGTCTTGTTAAAATTACTTCCCCACTGAAAAACTTGTTAAATCTGGTATAAGAGGATTGAAATATATAGGCAACCTATTGTATGCATTATAAGCATGCGCATTGGGGCTAAAACACAAAGGGGTATGGGAAAAAAATGAAGAATATATAAAAATTGTTAATATTATTGAAATTTGTTTCTTATTTCGGGTCGAGAGGTCGCGCTGCCGCGCGATATGTGGTCTTGATGGATCTTCTCCTAATATAAACTAATCTAACCATAATCTAACCATCCATTTTGTTCAAATCTTTAGCTACGGTGGCGTTTTTTACGCGCTACTGGAGGTTTTATATCAATTTCCATTAGTTTCAATTGTGGCACGAGGGGCGCTGAGGGGCTGCGGTTCCAAGGAAACCGTCTATGACTTCTACGAAAGAACTCCATGCTTCAGATTCATCCTGGGTCATTGTATTCTGGAACAATCTATCCGAGTTTAAGGTTCGAATTTGAGGGCCCACAACAATTCCTTCTTTAAGTTTAGCTTCAGAAAGTGCAGGAAATTTGTCGCACAGGTATTTAAAGCAGTCACCTTGTTTATTTAAAGCTTTGACAAACTGCTTCATCAATCCTAACTTTATGTGAAGGGGAGGCAAAAGAACTAATTTTGGGTCAACTAATGCATCACGCAGCACATTTTTTTTTGTCCCGGTACAAGTCTTTCTCTGAGTGGCCATTCTTTCTTAACGTAATGTAAATTTCGTGCTCGACTCTCCCACTCGCACAAAAAAACATGGATACTTTCTGAATCCACACTGCTGACCCAAAAACATGGATATTATTTTGAGGTCTCCACAGAGTTGCCAACGATATTCGCTATACTTTATTGTATTTAGCAACAGCTCAAGATTCTCATACGTTTCTTTGAGATGCACGGAGTGAGTAACAGGCACCGAGGCATAAGTATTACCATTGTGCAACAAGACACCCTTCAGACTTCTCTTAGAATAATCAATAAATAACCTCCATGATTTGGAATCGTAATTATCAGCTCCCAGTTTCCTGACTACTTCAGGAATATTATTACAATACACCAGTGAACCTTCTTGAGAGAAATATTCCGCGAATTTTTTTTCACGATGCCTATACCACGAAAATGTGGTTCCTGGAGCCAACAGATTTTTGTCTTTCAGTCGTGATCCTAAGATTTGTGCAGCATCCTTCGATAGGCCCAAGTCTCTCACTAAGTCATTTAGTTCAGCTTGGATAAACTGTTGAGGTTGGTCTATACCAGGATTGAATTCGTCTTCATTAGTTTTTTCGTTTGAACTTTCATCTGATGATTGCTGTTGGATGGTGTGAAGAAAAGGTGGAGGAATGGGAATTCCTGGTCCATGAGGTACAGGTCGTTTAGCAGACGGTAAATCAGGATACTAAATAGTATGTTTATTTTTCGAATTGAAACCCTTGACATCGCAGGAGCAAAAGTAACAGTCGCTTCCATGGTTTTTTGTTCCTTCCATACCATAGGAATGCCAAAGGGTAAAGAGCTACGTGTACCTTTTGTCCATTTTCTCAGTAGCTCGACACACTGAAAGCACACATTGTGTGGAGTCCAAGTTTTGTCCTGATCACCAAGCTTTACACCGAGGTAAGCGTGATAAGCTTTCTTGATAAATTCTGTTATGTTTCGTTGATGCTTTGCTATCGTTAAATCACCACACACGTAACAAAATATATCAGGACTGTTTTTGCACTTTCTTGATGACATTATGACGCACTAAACACTCAGAAAATAAAACACAACTCGATAATACAAACAACTGACACTAACTAACAATTTCGTAAACAACTGCAAATGAGATCAAGTTGACCTTGACAGATGCGAAAATGGAACAGTGTTGTCATTGAAATGAAATAAACATAATCGTCGTCGTCGAAATATACTAATCGAGTAAGGTACCGTCCCTGAACTCGAAAGGGGTCCAAAAAACAACATTTTTTTTTTTTTTTTGAAAATTGAAAAATTGTCAAAAAATGCGGTTTACGTCTTGATTTTTTTCCAGTGAATTGAACAAAAAAATAGGTTTTTTTGCAGTAGGTGCATTTTAATTTTTTTACTTTTTCTTCAAAAACTCCGTTCCTCTTGCGCGTCGAATCGGGAAATTGTCATTTTCTGTTGTAAAACTGAACGGGCCTTCGACCCGTGTCCGTCTGCCCCACGCAAGTACTACATGGCGTCCTCCAGGTGCCAAAAACAGGAGATCGTTTCTAGCACATTTGAGGAGCAATTTTGGCCCGCGGCTCAATTTTTTTACTGCGTCCTCTTGCCGCGTCGATTTCATGTTTTTTGACGTCATGCAGAAAAGTACGCGACCGTCGGTTCACCCGGTGCGGCGGAAAATGTAAGCAAAAAATAAACCGTTTTTTCCATCACTGTTGTGAACGCCGTTCTCTTGATAGAAGAGCGCCGTGTCTCCAAACTGGTTCGTTCGATGCGAGATATTTACCCGCAACCGGCGGTGGAAGAATCTGGTACCTTCGGCATCCTTTTCCCGCTCTGGGTCAATTTTAACACAAAAATCGGAAAAACGCGGTGTTTTTTTCACCTAATTTGGGATACCTGATTTTCTCCTGGGATACCCAACAGTGGGACCGGACCGGCACCAATCTATTCGGCATAGTGCCTTTAAGTTTGTTTTGGAGTTTACTTGCGATTGCGAGCTGGATGGCGCCGGGACGCCAGAAAAACCATGTTTTGCAGACGTACGCGAGAATCCTCCGAGATTCGCTAAATTAAATAGCAGGGCGTCGCGGTGGTGATTTATAAATAGAGAACGAAAGGGTATATAAGGCGATAGTAACCACGCACCGCTCGATCTCATTTGGGGGTCTCGACGCCCGTCCAAACTCGACACGAATTTTTCAAAATTGAGCAAATTGAAACCTTCAATATTCGGTGAAATGTTTTAGAATTGTATTGCTCTTTTCAGGAATTATAGCCCCACGTGTCTACTTTCGAACCACACCTCTCTTGGCGCATTACACCTCCGGGAACATTCCGCAGGCCCAAATTCGCAGTCACTTTTTTTTCACCTCTTCAAACGGAAACGCTTAAAAGAACATTTACATTTCCAGTCCGACAAGTGCATGCCCGGTGAAAAGGCCAACAGTATGGCGTTTGAATTTCTCAAATCCATCAACGGCTTCGCACTCCAGGTCAAAAAAACTAAGACCATTGCTTGCCGCGGAATCGCAAATTTACACTTACAGCTGATCATTTTGACACTATTTTCGCTCAGGTTATGTGGAAATGTCATTGTTGAAGTTTATCCGTTTATTATTATTCGTGTGATTGTGGAAAGATAAAATTAAAGAAAAGAATTTAAATCAAAATTCTGGTTTTTCGAGAGATATCTTGAAATCTCTAAATTGCAGATTTCGGCGACTCTGGCTCTTGATTAGCAACACATAGCAACATCAAAATTCGCAATTTTTCACAAATTTCTACGTTCTACGTTCTAAGTTTTTTCACTTTTCTTTTAGCAGATTCTTAAAATTCAGACCATTTTACATCAGAAGCAGTTGCTTCCCTTCACATTTGAATTCCAAAATTTATTTCATAATCCGCGATATTTACAATTTTTTTTAAGAATAATTGGAGCTTTTAAATTGAATTTAGATACCAAAGGTACAACACGCGTCTTCCTCGAATCTATATCAACAGAGTTATTGGCGAAAAGCTGTCAGTTTTACCATTTCACAGCGGAAGGAACAGCCATTTCAATATTTATTGACATTTTCGATTCAAATTCGAATACAACTCATCAAGTTCTATTAAAATATGTTGCATGAATTTTCTGCGGCTGACGGTCCAGACATGGTCGATGTTTGACATCAGCCCTCCAACTGTTTACTTGATTTTCAAACATTTGCGTATTTCTTTTACATACATTTCTAATAAATTCTTCTAGCATGAATCGATAGAGTAAACTTTCCTCTACCAGCGGAGCAAATTTTATCATTCCTTTGCAAACCGCTTTACCAGGATTTTTTTTTAAATGCAATTCATTTGCCAAGATTCGGGGTGGCTAGCAACGGTTGCATAATCATCTCCGCCCCACATAAGTTTCCGTGGTAAATGGTGTCCGGGAAAATTTTATTTCTCAGATTTGTTAAAGTTGGAAAATTCTATATTAGAAACAATTGAATATTCCAGCAAATTCACACTTTTACGTGAGTAAAAGTAAGCTCGGCCATATTTAGAGAGTTTTAGAGTTTTTACTGATTTTATAGAAGAAAACTATTGTTTTACAAATTTCTGATTGGAGATTCGTGATTCGGCTAATTTTATGGGGGACGATGTAAGTTTTTCGGTCATCTGGTGATTTAAAATCCATTTTCCAAACGGTGAGTATGAGTTACGAGCTTTCTACAAGAATAGTTAAAAATTACACATTTAATTTGGAATCTAAAGGTGTATTCCTCGACTTCCTAGCGTATATAGCAAAAGAGTTATTGTTGAAAAACGGTCAGTTCTACCACTTGACGGCTGAAGGAAAAGCCATAGCGAAATTTATCCGGATTTAAAAAAAAAATCAAATAGTGCTCATTGAAGCCTATTGAAATTTGCTTATTGAAAATGTGCTTTATGCCCTTTTTGCTTCTAATAGCCACGACATGACGAGCGTTTAAAAATGCCTCATTTCCTTGGGTTTGCATGAAATAATTTTTACACAGATATATAGAGCGCACTTTCTTTTAACAAACGCATTAAGTTTTATATAGTTTACATAAGTTTTAAATAGATTGTACATGTTTCTATTGAAATTTACATATTTGTGGTAGAATGCCTTGACACAGGATTTTTTTTAATAAAGAAATACTTGCAAATATATTTTTTTGTCCAATTTTCCGAAGTCTAAGAAACATGCATTTAGCGCTATTTTATAGAACACATTTTCATCTAAAAGTTGTGTCATTTTCATTTTTCCAAAGCGAACCGTTTGGCCGAAATTTTTTTTTGGAAACGAAGTAATTCAAAAACAAAATTCAGAGAAGGGGTTCCTATTTTTTCTAAATAGGGGTTCTAATATTTTTTCAATTTTATATTTTTTACTTTTGCGACCAAACCGAAGGATTTTACAAAATTTGCAAAGAATACTTTTTTGTAGACACCGACGTCTTACATACAGATATCTCGGTTATAATTTTCCATCTTGCGGCGTTGACGAGATATTTCCATAAAATTGTTGACGAGAAAATCATTCTTCACGACGTCCCCATTGCAGTGGGAGCTTTAAAATTTTGTCAACTGATACTTCTGGTGGATACTTACATTCAGTAAAAGTTTAATTGAATTCCTTCAAATATTCATACAATTTTTCCCAATTTTTGAATATTTTGAAATTTTCGTGTTCGTTTTTGGTTGAAATTCGTGATTGACATGTCTGGATTTGTTTAAAAAATGATTTTAGTATGTTTCACACAACGTGGAACAATAAAATTTCACACATTTGTAGAGAATTAGTTAGTCTATGATATCTCTTAGTTAGTTTTGGAAAATATTTTATGTGGCGGCGGCTGCCGTCCCTCAAACTCGAACATAACAGAAATTAATAAATTCAAAAAACTGTAAAATGAAAACTGCAAGAGATATATTGAAATTTCTTTCAGATCTATATAGATTATACATTTTTCTATTGAAATTTATGTTTTGTTATATTTATGGCCGATAGCCTGGACACATAATTGTTTTAATAAAGAAATATTCATTGAAAACTTGCAAATATATTTTTTTGTCCAATTTTCCGGAGTCTAAGAAACATGCATTTAACGCTATTTTATAGAACACATTTTCATTTAAAAGTTGTGTCATTTTCATTTTTCCAAAGCGAACCGTTTGGCCGAAAATTTTTTTTGGAAACGAAGAAATTCAAAAACGAAATTCAGAGAAGGGGTACACGGTACACACCCCCCACACATTTTATATTTTTTTCTTTTGCGACCAAACCGAATGTTTTTACAAAATTTGCAAAGAATACTTTTTTGTAGGCACCGACGTCTTACATACGGATATCCCGGTTATAATTTTTCACCTTGAGGCGTTGACGAGTTATTTGCAAATAAGGTTTGATGCAAAAATAATTCCTCACGACGTCCCCATTGGAGTGGGAACGTTCAAGTTTTGTCAACTCATATCTCTGGTGGATACCCACATTCAGTATAAGTTTCATTGAAATCCTTCAAGGATTAATATATTTTTTTGCAAGTTTTGAATATTTTGAAATTTTCGCATTCGGTTTTGATCGGAATTCGTGATTGACCTGTCTGGATTTGTTCAAAAATTATTTTAGTAAGTTTTACCCAACGTGGAACGATAAAATTTCACACATTTGTAGAGAATTAGTCAGTCTATGATATCCCTTAGTTAGTTTTGCAAAATATTTTATCTGGCGGCGGCCGCCGCCCCTCAAACTCGAACATAACAAAAATTAATAAATTCAAATAACTATAAAATGAAAACTGCAAGAGATATATTGAAATTTCTTTCAGAACTATATAGATTATATATTTTTCTATTGAAATTGACGTTTTGGTATCTTCCTGGCCGATAGCCTTGACACAGAATTTTTGTAAATACAGAAATTTTGAAAAAAAAAATAGAAATTTGGTGAAATCTTTTTTCTGTTCATTTTTACAAACTTAGATAAATCAAAACCACATACGCGCGGTAGCGCCGAGCGTATAGTCTTGATCAGATAAATCAATACCACATACGCACGGCAGCGCCGCGCGTATTGTCTTGATCAGATCACAATCAATACGCCGCGCGTATGTGGTCTTGATTTATCTGTTTTCTACAAGTTTTACGAGTTTTCTACAAGAATAGTTAAAAATTACACATTTAATTTGGAATCTAAAGGTGTATTCCGCGACTTCCTAGCGTGTATAAGAAAAGAGTTATTGTTGAAAAAACGGTCAGTTCTACCACTTCACGGCTGAAGCCATCTCGAAATTTATCCGGATTTTCTTTTTAAAATCGAATAGTGCACATTGAGGCCTATTGAAATGTGCTACATGAACTTTTTGCGTCTATAGCCTCGACATGCCGAGCGTTTAAAAATGTCGTGTACTTTTCTGCTTCATCTTCGAAAAATCATATGCCTCATTTCCTTGGGTTTGCAAGAAATAATTTTAACACAGATCTATAAAACACATTAATTTCATCGCTCCGCTGTTAATTGTTTGGTCATGGGAATTTTTTTCATTCAACTCCGAATTCATTCTCCATTTAAACATATGTAAAATGTAAAACCAAATTCAGAGACCATTTAGATACCCATTGAAAAAATATCACTTTTCACATTTGTGAGAAAACCAAAAGACTTTATAAAATTTGCAAATAATGCTTATTTGTAGATACCAGAATTCCACATACGGTGCACCAAATCCCTATTTTCTGTTTCGAGGCTCTGCAAAGATATTTGCCAAATTCCTCCAAAACTAAAATAATTTGCCGCGTCGTCCCCGATGGCAGCTGAACATTGAATTTTCGTCCGAGTGTACTTTTTATAGGCATCCATGTAAAGTAAAAATTTCGTTGGAATCGTTTGAGGATTAATGCATTTTTTTCCCTATATTTGAGTATTTTAAAATTTCCGCGTTCGGTTTTGGATAAAATTCGTGATTGACAGGTTTGATTTCCTTAAAAAATAGCCTTTATGAGTTATACACATTTATACACAGGGCATCGTTCTATGAAATAACTTTGTCAATTTTGCAAAATATTTTATCTGGCGGCGGCCGTCCCTCTTAAAGCCAAACCGGAAAAGAAAACAATAAATTCAAATATCTATAGGTTAATAACTGTAACAGATTTTTACAGAATTGTTTCAGTTCTATGTACTAGTATTGAGTTCTATGTACTACTATGTACATGTACTAGTATTATACTAAAATATTTTCTAGCGATGTATCAAGTATTTTAAAGAAATAATTTTAATGCAATTTAGGAAATATCAATAAGGTACATCTTTGCTCTATTACAAAATATCTCACAAGGATTTTCTAATTTTGTGAAAAATCTTGACGTGATGGGCTCAAACCAAATTTACATTGAGAATCAACGTACCCGTATTAGCTAAGGACACTTCAAATTCAAATTCAAACTTTCACACAAATTCAAAACACCAAAAATCATGTCGGCCTCTGAAATCGTTGAATTCTTTCTCTGGCAGTCTGTCTTCTTTCTCCTGTCCAACCACTGTTACTTTTTGGTTCGTCATGAAATCCCTTAAACTTATCTATCGCTGACCTAAAATTTGTTCGGTATGAGTTGTCTTCCGAATTCAGTCCCAACTGTTGGAGATCCTTTCTCACCTCACTGAACCATTTGTCAGACACTTTATTTTAAAAATCCTGCTTGTTAGTCTCTTCTCATCCATTCTAAATAAATGCCCATAGAATTTGAGTCTCCGTTTTCTCATGGACTCAATTAGTCTTTCATGGTCCTGGTAAAGTTCCTGGTCAAGTCCTTCCTCTTAACCTATACTGCCCATCCACGATCTTTGGACCCATTATCTTACGAAGGATCTTCAAATTTTTCAAATTTCTCAGCTTCTCTGAGTCCTGGTGATATGAATGATAGGCAACATTTGGAGGCATTCACTAGATACAGGCACTCTCTTTTAATCACTGTATTGTAGTGTCTCAGGTTAGCTCCCTTCTAGATGGCTTTCTTCTTGTATAAGGGGGTACTCGCTCAAATTTTCCGAAAAAATTATACATTTTTGAACGGGTGCCAAAAGAAGAGGCAGGCAGAAAGAGAATTGATTTAATTTTTATTTTATTTTTATTTTTTTTTAATTTACATTTTTTATTTCCTCGCACAAGCGCACAGCTGTCTGCATCTTAGAAGACTCTACATGGTACGCACGATCAGCGGTTGTCGGAACCTCAAAGAACAAAAAATCAAACTTATTATTAAAGTAGAAGTCAAATTCCCCATTGACGGATGGAAATTAAAAACAAATCGATTTTAGAGAAATGGCGCATCTACGAAAAAAGCCTCGAAATCGCTCGAAAATTTAGAGAAAAAAACAGTCACAGAATCGCGATTTTTTTTATGAAAATTTCCATCCGTCAATAAACAAAACTCGCCAAAGTTTTTTCAAATCGGTCAAGAAATCTATCCGTAATCATGCGCAGCATATTGAGAAAAACGATTCCGAGAAAAACGCGATTAAAAGTTCAGTTGTAGCTCTCTCATAGTAACATCGGACCCATATCACAAGTATGGTTGGGATTCGTACTTTGAGGTATTGGGAATAAGAGGAAAAAATAATTTTGAAAATATATTGAATACTTCTGAAATTATTCACGGCCGAGCAACGGAAATCGGCAAAAATCGGTCGCAAGCAGCATTTTCGATGTAAAATTAAACATTATATGATTCTTTCTCGCCAACCTCTACGAATCGATTCCTGGACCATATAGCAATCCTTCCACGACTTCATAGCTCTTCTCGAGCTCAGATTGCTCTTCTCTCTGGGTTAATCGACGCCTTTTCGCTTCGTCCGTAGCGCGGCGATCAGCATTTGATCTACGCTCCGCATCTCGCCTCGTTGCATAATCCACGGCATTTGACGACGTCAATTCCGAGCGCTTTCATGACTTGTGGCACTGTGGTGAAGCCCTCGTTGAAAATGGAAGCTGCTAACCTGAAAGAAATATCGACAATTTGTTTCCCTTTGAACAGATGTTTAAACTGCCAAATGGTGGAATTGAAGCTCTCATTGTTGTTTTTAATTTTCTTGCCGAGACATCTTTTCCAGAGCTGTTCTTCTGCTAAATTCTAATAAATTTTCTTCACGTACGTTTGAACAATTGTATCGAGCGCAGGTTTGTGAATATGAGTAGTCCCGTTTTGCTGGGCCTCATTCAGGACCAGGTGTCATTACACAGTTGATGTTGAGGATTCGAATCTGTTGAGATCTTGCGAAAATAGCCACTCCAAATTTTTAGCGGCCGGCCTCTGCTTCCGCAGGCTCGATGCAGCTGGCGGCGCGTTTTTAAAGCGCTGTACCCAGCGTTATATCGGCATTTTCCAGAAAATATTTTACAGGGGCATTCTCAATACATGAAAGAACCCAAATATATACAAACAAACAATTTTTTCAAAAAAATATAAGCGAGTACCCCCATAAAGCATATGTTTGGTGAAAAGCCATCGTTTCCCGTCTGGTGTTGTTAGTTTCTCTCTCACTGGTTTTCAACTGCACGATTTCACCCAGGTATTTAAAGCTGATAACTCTTTCTATCTTAAATCTAACTCTTTTTGATTCATAAGTAATAAGTGCGCAAAGTTTCTATAAAGCCTATAGGAATACATCGGAGAAAATGAGTTTATAAGTAATGTTTGCAAATTTCATAAAATTTGCAAGGGTTTTAATTGGAACCGTAATCGACGTCTTAAGGCTTTTAATTTTTAAGTGGCCTCCCTGACTTCCTTGCATCTTATTTATTTTAAACTGACAATGAGTGAGAAAGTTCAAGAGGATGACGAGCTTCGGCTTATACAAAAATAAAGGAATGTGACAAGATGGGCAAGTCTGGCGCATCTAAATCAGCGTTTCTCAAACTTCCTCAAAGAAATAAGAAGGCAACGTAATGAATTATTCTGATACAACTACACATTAATTAAGTACAATTATGAACTGAACAAATTTACTAGTGGTTTAAAGTGAATTCTGCAATACTTTGGCAGTATTAATGATATCGTTGTTGCAATTGGTACTAAGCGGTAGTTGCACTTCCCAAGGAAGTTGAAAAATCATTGACCGCTTTTGATTATTTAAATTAGATTTTGGCATTTTTTCGCTAACCCCAACTCTTTCAAGAATTTTTAAACAATAACTATGATTGTAGCTGGTGTCAAAAATCAACTCAAACTATTTGTTAGTAGTACTACTATTAGCAAACGTCAACTTAACAATAACAAATTCCACAGCTGACTATGTTCATAATGTAGTACGAAATACTATATGTTTGTAGTTAAAATTAAAAAAAAACAGTGATTAAGGCAGATTTCCGAGCAAAGCGAATCTGGCCTCACTAACGCAGTGATACTGACGCGGCGACATAGTGATATCATATAGCAATATATAGCGATAGTATTATGCACTATGAAAATGTCGCCATTCGAGAGCAGCGTCACTAACGCACTGACGCTGAGCGCGTCAATGTCGCTGCGCTCGAATTGCGCCACATACATTTCCATAGTACATAATACTATCGCTATGTCACTGCGCCCTTGACGCTGTGTTAGTGACGCCAGAGCCGCTTTGCTCGGAAGTCTACCTTTATAGTTCAATAAATTTCAATTAAAATTGAAATAGCTCACTTATTGTGGAACGGAGGTAGTAACTAAAATCAAATTTTTAAATTAGTTATTTTGAAAATTAAGGGGGCCTCACTATTTGTAGTTACATTTAAATAAACATAATAAGACGAAAAATAGATTGTAGATTTATGAACAGGTTGAATATTTTATATTCAAGCTATTTTTCGTCTTATTATGTTTATTTAAGTTATTTTCATTATAAGATGAATACGGCAACTATGTTTCACTATAAATCTTCTTAATTGTTCCTTGAGTCTTGTTTGAACATTTATTCGTCTCTCTCACTGTCCACATTTTTAATTTATATTTTTTTAGAGCTTTGATTTTCGACCTGGCAAAACTGTTTCTAGTGAGAGTCAATATGAAAGGTGAGAGCTGATCTCTGCTCGGTACGTTTTGCCGTTTCATCATGACTTACGCCAGAACAGCGCTTGAAAATTGTGCAAATTTACTTCGAAAGTCCTGGTTCAGTCCATTTTACGGTGGACATAATCGTCCATCCCAGCAAGTTATTTGGAAAACGATAGATCGTTTTCGCTCTATGCAAAGTCTGATTGGTAAAGTAAATCCGCAGAGACGTCTTACAGTGCACACCGAAGAAGTTGATGCATCTGTGATGCGTAGTGTTGAGGAGCACCCGAATCAGTCGATTCGCCATCGTGCACAGCAATTGGAGCTGTGCCATCCAACCTTAAGGAAGATTTTGCGAAATGATCTCGGTTGATGAGCTTACAAGATACAGCTCGAGCAAGAGCTGGAGGCGCGTGACTCTCATATGCGTCGTACCTTCGGACGAATTGGCCGAAAACAAGATTGTTGTTATTCTGCGATGAGGCTCATTTTTTGATCAATGGCTACTTAAGACTTTTTGGTTTTTCTCATTTTCTCCTTCCAGAACTTCTTCGTGCGCTCGCTGCTTTTCTTTTTCTCCTCATCGGAAATAATCCGTTTGGGCTTCCTCAATATCGGCTTTTCCTGAAATGCGTTTATACTATCTACTTTCCTTGTATATTCTCTTCTGCTGTGGGCTATCTGCAGTCTGATTCCAACTTCTGCCGCAACCCTTTTCACCTCATCTACTTATTTAAATGTAGCCTTTAACTCCATGACGTATTTCTGATGATGTATTTTCGTTGAACTTCAACCTCCGCTTCCTCATTATGTCCGTGATCTTCAGTGTATTTGTAGAGTTCTAGATTATTCCTCATCCTCCAAGTCCCATCAATAGTTTTCTGTGGTCCGAGTATTTTCCGCAGACTCCTCCTTTCTTTCTTTTTGAGTTCTTGATACTCCCCCTTTTTATTTAAAATAAGACACTCCTTCAGGTTGTACTATCGATTTATAGTGTCTGATTTTGGCCTTGTAGGATAATGCCCGTTTGTTGTACTTGTTCTGCGTTAGCTTGTAGGCCAGGTCTAGTTTTCTGGCTCTTCCTTTATGTGCCTCCTTATCTATTTCGTTGGGTTGGATCCATTCCCCAGGTATTTAAACTTCTCTGTTCTCTTCCCATCATTTACCTCCATGTACCTCTCACTTTGGTGCTTGTACTCCATATATTCTGTCTTTTCATAGAAGATCTAAAGACCCGTTTTTACTGCGATTTCATGAAGACACTCAAGCATCTTTCGAGCGTCTTCTTGGATATTGGCTAAGATTATAGTAAATATATCGGCAAAAGTTAAACATTTGATTTCCATGTTTTACCTTTCTCTCCCAAAGCGTATTCCAAATTCAGGGCCTCTTCAAAGGTTTTAATTATTTTTTCCATTACGGTGTTGAAGAGCATTGGGGTCCATCTCCCTGCCTGAGCCCTGTCTTAATTTCAAACGGATCAGAAATTTCCCTGAAGAACTTGAGTTTCGAGATGGTATTCGTCAGTGTTTGTCGGATGATTTCTCTCGTTTTTTGTCAATTCCATTCCAAACTCTATCAAGGTACTAAATAATGATTGACTATCAATTGAGCCGTAGGTCGACAAAGATATGACTTTTTAAAGTCGACAAAGATATGACTACAGTGTTCTGGCTCCTTAGAACTTTTGTTCGCAGAATGCTTTTTAGATTGAATATCTGTTCAGCGCATGATTATCCTTTTCGGAAACCAGCTTGGTATTCTCCAATGAGGTGATCAGCCTGTTCTTCCACTCTGCTCAACAGAACTTTAGAGAGTATCTTATAAGCGATTGGAAGTAGAGAGACCCCGTGTAATTATTTGGGTCCGTTCCATTACCTTTCTTATGAAGTAGATCATGGAGCGCACATTTACAGTCATTTGTGATCTCTCTCGTTTTCCATATTTTTTCTATAAAATCATGGTTTCCTTTTTCAGCGATCTCTCCTCCGATTTTATACATATCTGCCAAAATTCGAATCTGGTTTCTCTTGGCTTTGGATGTTGGCGTCCAGTCTTTCTAGAGGTTCTTCGATGCCCGGTCACATTGTGCTTCAGGAAATGAGTGCTTGTGAAGTGGCGGTAATTGCTGCGGAAAGAGTGATAAAGTTCGAGTATAGGGTGGGTGGGTTAGGAGATGAAAGGATAATAAAGGAAATCTTTCGAGTAGTGAATAAAGAGGGGTTAAGTGGTAGGAGAGAGAGTGGTTGGGGGCTGAATAAAAGAAAACTGTACGAGAGGCGGTTTGACATCCAAGGGGTTGGAAACGGAAAAAAGTGCGGGTGCTCAGTGTAAACGGATGCTAAGAGAGAGGTTATTAGAAGTGGACTGCCAAGAGCGCCAATCCAAAATAGAGGCTCGCAAATATCACCAAGGCTACAGTCAGATACAAGTGCACGGCCGTGTTCCTGGTTATTTGAGGACAAGTAAAGGGTCGGACGACCAGTCCGTGTTGGCGAGATTTAGGTATGGTAATGAAGAGCGTGGAAGGAGACATTGGATGAATGAGGAAAGTAGAAGGTGTTTGGTGTGTGGGTTGAAGGTGATTTGAAGGAATCATTGGTTGGAAGAATGCACGATGGCGGAGTGAAATGAACAGGAGAGAAGGCGTGGAAATGTCGTTTTTATTCAGAGTGAAAAGATGGAAAGAGCGGATGCGACGGGGTACTTTTTAGGTGTTTCGGTTTAGTTTTTTTTTTAGTTTTTGAGTTTTTGTCCGATGTACAGGTGTTGTTGTATAGGTTTATAGGGTGGTAAAATTTCTTTTTTCTTTTTAATGGGGTTTTAGTTTTAGTTTCACAACTTTTTTTTTTTTGCTTGTGTATATTTTGTATGGTAGGGTAAAGTATTTTAATTATGCCAATAAAGGTTATTACTACTAGAGTTTCTTCACAGTTTCGCAGCACTTTAAAATTGTTCGCCAAGAGCTCGCAGTGGTCACTGGCTGAATTAAGTAGCTAAGTAGACGCTGTTGTCGGTCCCAAGCCCGGATAAAAGAGGAGGGTTGAGCATGGGGCTAACAACCCCACCCCGTAAAAACCGTACCGTTACGAAAACTCTACCTCGGACAGAACCAGAACGGATATTAAAAAGGCCAAAAAAAAAGCGAGAATAGGACATGATTCATAAACAACATTGAAGAGGACGCCAAACAAATATTAAAAGTTCGTAATTGGGAAACAATAGCAAGGCAACGAGACGACTGGAGGCAGAAAATACGAGAGGCTCAGGTCCAAATGGGACTGTAGCGCTACATAGAAGAAGAGCTCGCGCAGTTTTCTTTGTTATTAGTAATATGCTACCGTCTATGCGTTTAAAGCAAAGAGTTGGTGGTTGATACCCTTGTAGCTCCTCTTTGAAGGTTCGATATAACTACCTAGTGTTATTCTTTTTTCCAGTGTCATATTTTCTCTTTGTGTAGAAGAAACTTTGTGAAGAAACTCTAGTAGTAATAACCTTTATTGGCATAATTAAAATACTTTACCCTACCATACAAAATATACACAAACTATTGCATGTTTGAGCTCCTATAACTTAACTTCTTCTTCTTCTTCTTCGGTTTAGGTAAGTTTGCCTGTTCTAGTTTGATAGAATTTTAAAACTGTCTTTCCACTCTTGCAGGGCTTTGATTAATGTCGGCACACATGACCAGAGCAGAATAAGAAGAGGACGACCGTACTCAACCCCGTCCTTGTTTGAAGAAACGTCCAGTCGCGAAAGGCTCCACCTGAGGTGCGATACCATGAAGGTAATCACTGGCCGAAACTAACAAATGTAAAGAATGCTAATAGATGGCCTGACAAGAACTGTTCGAGAAAGACGAAAAACATTTGTACTAAGTGCATTGAACCATTGTGCCTGGACTGCTTTGCCAGCTTCCATTCAGAAAAATAAGTTGTAGCCATAAATGCATGTAAGTGGTCTGTTAGAAAAGTATCCGACGTTTAGCCGGTAAAAAAAATTGGCATACCTAGAGCGTTGGAAACCTAATCACCCTCAAATTAGTCTCCATAGGTGCCGCCATTGTTGGAAGCATTCCGAAAAAGCCTTTTTTGGAATCGACTTTAGCTCGGCTGTCGTTGCAGCCATAATGTCCTCTCTTGTCTGAAATCGCGTTCCTTTCAATGGCCTTTTGACTTTGGCAAATAGCCAGAAGTCGCAGGGGGCATATCAAGAGAGTAAGGAGCCTGTCGAACCAGAGGAGTCTGATTTTTCCAAAGAAAATTGTGAACCAAGTGAGCAGAAGCATTGTCGTGATAGAGTCGCCAATTTCCTGATGACCACAACTCCAGTCGATTGCGCCGCACAGCACCATGTAGGCGACGTAGGACATCCCTCATTTCACTTGTCGTCATTTTACTTGCATTGAAAAACCGACGAGAGCACTACACACTACGTTACTCGAGCACTGTTCGACAGCAACTGACGCTATCTACAGGTGGGAAAAAAATCACGCATGCGCACGAAGGTTCAAGGTCGGCTCATGCAAGCACGCTTGATCCAAATCCATCAGGTTTTCAAAATAAAAATAAGGTCGGATACTTTTTTAACAGACCACGTACTCCACTAGAGTGGACATGATCGAAAATCTGATTAAATGTATTATAAAAAATTTCAAAAGTTTGTGCAAATGATTTGTGTTTTCTTATATCCTGAATATCCTAAAAATATTTTTTAATTCGCCATTTCAAAAATGCCTGCATGAGAGCGTTAAGAATTAACGGATGCAATAAAACTACCCGTTTCGATAAATAATTTCGCGAGCAAATCAAATGTAAATCGGTGCAATGCAATAAATTGGCGATTCAGGTCATGAAATTCGTGTCCGGTGATGGGGCATTTGCACATATCGATCATCTGGAAATCTTTTCAACGCCGGCCGCCCGATCGATACTTATAAAATTTTCACGGCGGCAACGAACTGCATTGTCGCGCACCGAATTCCTTCGTCCATTAAATTACTCAACAACCGAGAAACGCAATATTACAAACAATCTATCGATATTAAGCTGCACAGAATTTATAAACACAATTACAGACATCATATCTAAATTCAAAGATATCATCTGGTTAATGTGCAATAAGGGATCATATTTAAATGTGTCTTCTACCTTGTCTTGTAATTTTTGAAACTTTGTATTTAATCTTAATCATAGACTAAGAATCTAATAATATATTTTGTACTTTAGCTCGGCTATCGTTGCAGAAATCGCGTTCCTTTCAATGGTTTCTATCTACAGGTTTGCTCACACCTTTATAGAAATGTAATACCAGAAATTATAGACAAAATTTTAAATAAAAAATATCATCGCCGAAACTAGTAGCTAGTAAAGCCAGTTTGTTCTTGCATTGTCCTATAGTCACCAGTCAATTCCACATTTAAATATAAATTGAAAGATGCGAACGTAATATCGATGTTACAGTGAATGAACGAAATTGGAGAATGTCGACTTTCACCGGTGAATGTCAACACATACCAAATACGTCGGCGAAAGATCGAATATTTCATTACTTTGTTGTACATTCGGACCCTCAACGGTGTATGTCGACAATCACAGATACGCTCTGGTGTAGGTCCAAAATGGAGATGCCGACCGAGAGGCGACTGGCTCTCTCCCGCCAAATCCTTTGTTATGCTGGGAGTCAATCAGCTTTATCAATCTTATGTTGCAATAAATAAGTTTTGAATCACATAATTAAGTAATTTCTTTATTACCATTACTTTCGTTTGTCATTTAGAATGTACTGTGGTTTTAAATTATTATTCGCTTTCAGAAGGAGCGGTGAAAAAGTTACGTCACCCTTGTGACGTTTTATAGCGACTGAATTACGGAAAAGAAAATATAAATCTCCGACATGTTCAACATTCACCATTATTGCGTGGTGAATGTCGATATTCACCGGTGTAAGTCAGAAATAAGGGAATTTAGCAAATATTTCTGACATACATCAAGCGACTATGTGAATGTTGACATTCACCGGTGAAAGTCGACATTCCCCAAATTTCGGTCTTTCACGATAACAAAGACATAAAATGTATGATTTAAGTTAAGATTGACAAAATATTGTGAATTTTAAGATAAGATAACTTAACACATTATTAATATATTGGCTGCCTAGGCTGTTAAGATAACACATTGGCTGCCACAACAAACTACGAGTTATCTCGTTGTTTGTCAGTCAACGCAACATAAACAGTTTAGACAAGATCAGAGAAGACCAGAGAAGATTGGGCAAGATCAGATAAGGCTAGACAGGAGCAGGCAAGATCAAACAAAGTCGGACATGACAAGACAATGCCAGACAAGAGCAAAGAAAACTAGGTAAGGTTAAACTCAGACAAGGTTAGTTGACTAAACAGGACAAAACAGAAGTATGCAATGTTATTATTTTCTCCGAGATACCGAGTGTCCCAAAAAAAAATTTCTTCACTTTCAAACACACTTTCTTCTTCTTCTTAGCGTTGTCCCGCTGGTGCTGGGCCCGCTTTCTTGCTCAATGACCGCCATTTTGCACGGTTTAGTGCTTCATTTGGTTTTAGGCCCACGATCTTTAGGTTAGGTATCGCTGCTTCAGTCTTTCTCTGGGACGCTTGTCTTCAATCTCAAAATGGAGGGCAGAGTTGACATCTTTACGTGATATAAATAAACATACATACATAAACACCATGTATACAACTTTTTCGGAGACTCAATATAGAAAGCACATTAACAAACCGATGTTTTGTGAGAAATCTCGGGACAAAAGGGCAGAGTTGAGAACTTTACGTGATATAAATAAACATACATACATATAACCATGTATACATTTTTTTCGGCAGACTCAATAGAGAAAGCACATTAACATACCGATGTTTAGTGGGAAATCTCGGGACAAAGCAATCGAGCTAATGAATACTGACCGTGGAACTAGTTTGCGGATACTCGACGAGGTCTGGGGGGTCCGAGTACTCTCTGGGGGGCGATTCTGATGTGGTGAGGCTCCCCCCTGCATCCTGCTGGGGGGACGTCCTTGGCGGAGGCTCTGCCAACACAAAAGCAAAATTAAAACACAAAGACATCTCTCAATTATTGTTTATATATTATACTAGAATAAATAATATAATACAGCTTACAAACTTAAAACAAACGGAACATAGCCTTTTAAGTTTGTATGATTATCTATAACGTAGGATGGTTTTACCAATTCTATAATATAGTTTATATTATAGGTATTATATAATATTATATTTTGTTACATTATATTTATATAGCTTATAATATATTAAATATATTTATATAATATCTATTCACTACTGGGAAAACCATACTACATAATTGATAATCAAATAAACAAATAAAGTCAGAACACAACCTGAATATATAAATATATTCAACCCATCCGTAGTGTTTGGACCGTGTCTCACGAAAATCAAATTTTCCAGTTTTAAAACAGGGCTGGTCTAATCATTTACCTGCTAGGGCTGATCGCGTCTCCGCCAAGTGCCTTTTTGAAGGGAAGAAATGGGGATAATAAGTGGAGGGATTCCCTTAAAATTGTTGTCTTCCAGACGTTGGATGCCGCTTCAGCCCTTTGGGCTCGTGATTACACCCCTGGTTAACTGGCCTTTTCGAAGGGAGGAAATGGGGTTAATAAGTGGAAGGATTCCCTTAAAATTGTTGTCTTCCAGACGTTGGATACCGCTTCAGCCCTTCGAGCTCGTGATTACACCTCTGGTTAACTGGCCTTTTTGAAGGGAGGAAATGGGGATAATAAGTGGAGGGATTCCCTTAAAATCGTTGTCTTCCAGACGTTGGATGCCGCTTCAGCCCTGTGGGCTCGTGATTACACCCCTGGTTAACTGGCCTTTTTGAAGGGAGGAAATGGGGATAATAAGTGGAGGGATTCCCTTAAAATTATTGTCTTCCAGACGTTGGATGCCGCTTTAGCCCTTTGGGCTCGTGATTACACCCCTGGTTAACTTGACTTGAAACGCTAAACGTAATAATGCGTGCACGTGTCGGTCGAGCTTGGTTCGCGCTTCGACTCTCATCTTTATGATTCTCACACTCGAAGCATACTCGCCGAATAATATAAATTCGCGAAGTAAATTGATAAGTAAATCGAGCGATTTCGGCCCAATGCCGAAATCGATTCAAATGTTGAATTGAAAATACAGATTTATTAAAATTCACGAGAACACGTAGTATTATAGAGCTCCAGAAAGGTTTCATATAGCTAGTTACATTCCTTAAATCCCACCCAGATCCTGATATTCCTAAAGGAACCAGGACTAGAGGGGCGAAGGTGGGATACAATAGATCTATGAAGGTTATTAACGCAGTAAATGGCAAGTCGTCACCACCAAATCTACAATCTTCAAGGTTGAATATATTTATACATTAAGGTGTGTTCCGCCTTTATTAACATTTTTTTAATATCTATTCTGTTAACCCTCTGAGGCACATATTTCTAAATACTCCTTACGCACCAAATGTGGGACATTTTTAATACTGTCGTGCCTGAAAGAGTTAAACATTGTCTATCTAATCTTGTTCTAGGCTGGTCTGTCTAGTCGTGTCTAGTCTCATTTATCAAGTAAATAATACAGTGAAGCGGGGATATTAAATTAAAAAAGTTAGTGAGTCTGTGCGATGAGATAATAGTTTTAGCACTACGGCAAAATTCCTGCTAATCGTGTTATTGTTTCCTCTCGTTCTAAACTTTTAGTTGCATTACTGAGTTTACCATTTTATTCTAGTTTTAACGACAAGCGCGCGATTTAATTATTCCACTGGCTCACGTAATTCCGCGTTCAGCGAATATTATTTTAATTCATATTTGAAAACTTTGTAGACATGTTAAATAGGCAGAACGGGACTGAAAAAGCTCAATAGATAATACTCAATGTACTAGGCTTGACATAGACTAGACAGACAAGGTTAGATAGGCAAGATAGACGGACAAGAAGGACTAGACGTCTCCTGACAACGTCCTGTATGCAAGCTCTCAGTCCATCTTTGAATTGATGCCAACTTTTCTCTCGCGGTAACTTTTTCCATGGCCTTGTTCCATACTGGGGCACCGTACAGCATAGTCGAGTGGACTACTGTGCATAACACGCTTCGTTTGCTGCTCTTTGGTTCTCCCACCTTTGGCATGAGCCTTGAGTGCAGCACAGGAAGAACGACTAGACGTCTCCTGACACCGTCCTGTATGCACTACAAGTTCTTAGTCCATCTTTGAATTGATGCCAACTTTTGTCTCGCGGTAGACTTTTCCATACTGGGGCACCGTACAGCATAGTGGAGTGGACTACTATGCATAACACAATTCGTTTGCTGCTCTTTGGTCCTCCCACGTTTGGCATGAGCCTTCCGAGTGCAGAACAGGTTTTGAGGGCCCTTGCCATTGTTGTCGCAATGTGTTGATTAAAGGAAACACATTGGTCTATAGTGATTCCCAGGTATTTTATAGTTTTCTTGGTCATGATTTTTTCATGTTCTATTTTGAACATGATGGGGTCTATTTTCTTCCTTGCTGTAAGTAATACAGGTTTTCGGTATATGTTACGGTAAAAGTACAAAATCGGCAAATGTAAACATATACCGGTATATGTATACATATACGAATTTGATAGGTAAATGTGAGTTTAAATCTGAGATCAGCTTTATATATCTATTTTTACCGGAAAATGTGTACTTTTCTTGTTGGACAGCCCATGCGATATGTATGTTAATGTAAACCTCTAACAATTGCCAACAACATTAGGCATATGCACACATTTACCGGAAATAATTGGTAAATATAAGTTGAACTCACATTTACCACCCAAGAAGGTAAATGTGCACATATACCGGTGAATGTATTAATTTACCAAACTACGTACTTTTACCGTAACATATATAACACTTCGGTTTTCTCTGGAGCGAGTTTCAGTTTTTTCCCGTTCATCCACGTTGCCACTAGCCGTGTTCCCTCTGTCCATTACTTGTTTTTCGTTTATGTCTGTCGAAAGGAGGGTGACAGGTGACCTGACCTGGGTCGAGACCGCGATTAAATTAGCAAAAAATCAAGCGGCGATATGAGATATCCGGCAGTGTGTTTTGAGAGCTCGGCGAGTCCGCGACATTTTCGTGCGTCTGACCTCAGCCGACATGATGACCACGCTCGCGTTTGGTAGTTGATTTGACGTCAATCCTTATCGGGTGGTTCGACTTGTTTTTCGTTTTTGCCCGTTAAGATGAGAGCGAAGTCGTAGGCGAAGCCTACTATGTCAACGCCCTCTGGCAACCTCAGCCATAGAACACCGTCCAACAGGATGTTCCACAGGGTGGGTCCCATCACTGAGCCATGCGTAACACCACTGTAAACAGTTCTCTTTCGACTGCTTTACCTTCCGTCTCTAATATGATAAAGCGCTTTGGTAGATAGCTGCAGTTTCAGTAGGCTGGAGGGCAAACTTCTGGCTATTAGCTCTTCTACATTGTTCTACCATGCAACTGAAATAACCCTTTCGTCCCCGAATTTAGGAAATTTATCATTTGATATTCTTACGAGATCCCACAAATTCACAAATTTCAAAATTGTAGCTTTGTAAATACGGCTTTCGTGAATTTTTGAAATTTGTAAATTTTTGTGCGTCTTTTGCAATTACGGACAAAGCAATCCGCGGATTTTGATGAAATTTGGTATGAATTGATATTCTTACAATATATCACAAATTACCAAATTTGAAAATTTTAGCTTTGTAAATACGGCTTTTGTGATTTTTTGTGCGCCTTTTAAAATTACGGGCAAACCAATCGACGGATTTTGATAGAATGTGGTACGATTTTATATCTTTACGAGATCTCACAAATACCCAAATTTCAAAATTTTAGCTTTATAAATACGGCTTTCGTTAATTTTTGAAATTTGTAAATTTTTGAGCGTCTTTTGCAATTACGGACAAACCAATCAATGTATTTTGATGAAACTTGGTATGAATTGATATTCTTACAAAATATCACAAACTACCAAATTTGAAAATTGTAGCTTTGTAAATACGGCTTTTGCGAATTTTTTGTGCGCCTTTTGAAATTACGGGCAAACCAATCGACGGATTTTGATAGAGCGTAGTATGATTTTATATTCTTACGAGATCTCACAAAATCCAAATTTCAAAATTGTAGCTTTGTAAATGTGGTTTGTGGTTTGTGGTTTTTCTTGCAATTACGGACAAACCAATCGACAGATTTTGATAAAACTTGATATAAATTTATATTTTTACAAGATATCACAAATTCACAAATTTCAAAATTGTAACAATGTAAATACGGCTTTTGTGAATTTTTGAAATCTGTAAATTTTTGTGCGCCTCTTGCAACTACGGACAAAAATTTCGACGGATTTTGATGAAACTTGGTATTATTTGATATTCTTGCGAAATCTCACAAATTCCCAAATTTCAAAATTGTAGCTTTGTAAACACGGCTTTGGTAAATTATTTAAATTTGAAAATTTTTGTGCGCCTTTTGCAATTACGGGCAAACCAATAGACGGATTTTGAACACTTGTTATGTTTTACACCATTGATGTTGCACAAAAGTAGATTGAGAAACTTAAAAATTAATTTTAGAAAAGGTAGTTTAACAATTTTAGAAGGCATGCGTGAGTAATAGTTCGGGTGCCAATAAAATTTTCCTACGTGTCACCTGTAGCACGCGTGCCATAGGTTTGCCACCACTGGCCTATAGTGATTCCCAGGTATTTTATAGTTTTCTTGGGCATGTTCTAATTTGAACATGATGGGGCCTATTTTCCTATTTCCTGTTAGTAATACAGCATCGGTTATCTTTGGAGCGAGCTTTAGTTGTTTCCCGTTCATCCACGTTGCCTTTAGTTTTATTGCCTTGTTCACTCTGTCCATTACTTGTTTTTGCCCGTCACGATGAGAGCTGGGTCGTAGGCGAAGCCTACTATGTCAACGCCCTCTGTTAACCTCTGACTTACAACACCCTCCTACAGGATGTTCCACAGGGTGGGTCCCTATAAACTTCTCTTTCGACTGCTTTACCTTCCGCCTCTAATATGATAAAGCGTCTTGATAGATAGCTGCTCACCAGTTTCAGTAGGCAGGAGGGGAAACTTCTGGCTATTAGCCCTTCCACATTGTTCTACCATGCAACTGAATTAACCCTTTCGTCCCTGAATTTAAGAAATTTATTGTGATACCAATATTTTAGAAACGTCATACTGTTTTGTATGATACAACATAAAACAATCTTTGTATAAAGGCATATTACATTCCTGGCAAATGGTTCTTGTTCTTTTTTGTCTGTTTTCTTTCTTTTCTTTATCATGTACACATGGTGCACAGAAGGTCTTCTTCTAGTCTGTCCTACAGGAAGGTGCAAAGGTATTACTCTGTAAAGTTTTTTTTTTAGAAGGAAACCCCCTTTTGGTGGAGGCTTGGAGGTAGTTGTTATGCCTTGAGTGATTAGTTCTTCCGTAGGAGTTGCTATGGAAGAAAGTTATCGAATTTGTTCATTATTAAGTCTCTAATCATTACGTATAATCCATGCATTTGCTTCAGATATACTGCGACAAGTATAAAACACTTTTATCCACCATTTAGCAGATTTCCCGTCGTGGTCATACACGCCTATGAATTGATCGACTCGAGCAGCTCCTCCCATTTTCTTGCGATAACAAGCAATAGTTTCTGTACACTCAATTGTCTCCAGATCACCAGTTTTGATACCTTTTGTAACTGTGGTGAAATTAATCTTGTGGCAATTACTGATATAGTATCTTGCCATTTCACACAAAGCAATCATGTACAAATATATCTGACTGCCCATGTTGAAGTTTCCCTTCAATAGTGTTAGAAAAATACGTTCTGATACATTTCTCGTTGCTATTAAACGAAAGGAAAGATGAACTATTGTATTTTGGCTGCTGGGTTTCCCCTCTGGCCCGGTTCGCCTCTCCTTAGCCAACCTGGCTATCCCAGACTCCTCCGGGATACCCATATTGACGCCAAGCTTAGTGCGGACACCTAGTCAACGTCAGAATACTCTGCACAAGGACTTCTGACCTCAAACCATCCACTGAACCCGACCTCCAAGCAGCTGGATTACAGGAGTGCGCCACGCTCCCAGTCATGAACTATTGTATTTTAAAAAGTTGATGGTATATATATGTACCGTTTGGGACGAAAAGGTTAAAGGTATTTTTGACGTCTCAGAGTGATCGGCATGAACGTGAGAACGTGATCAGCGCACATATCTTCTTCTTCCGCTGGGAGCCTGCTGCAGCGTCTTCTGCAACCTTTAGCACCCATAATATGGCATCGTTTTAGGATAACCCTGTTCTAAACACAAATTGTCTGTCCGAGAGTCCTTTGCCATGTCTGAGCTCATTTACAATTTCCTCGAGAATCAGCTGTTCTAATAGCTTCCCTGCGACATCCAGGAGGCATATGGGTCTATGGGAAGACGGTTTCTCTATGAGTTTGTTCCCTTTTCTTAGGAGGACCAATCTGGATTTTTTCAATATATCAAGCAAATTTCCATTCTATTATCGTGTTTGCAGTTTCTATTATGAAATCAGGACATATCGTTGTGGTAATTTTAAAAGCTTCCGGCGGTATACCGTCGGGTCCTGGCGCTTTATTATTACCTAGTTACCTTGTCCTTATATTACCTAACCTGCTGGCTCTTTCTAATTCCTCAAGCGTGAAATCTTCAATTTCTGTCACTTCTGGTAGATTCCACTGCCTCGTGTTTTGGGAACAGGACATCTGCAACTGCTTGCAGCTGTACCGTGGGAAGTTTGGGATTTAGGTACCTCAGCCTTAGTTCCCGGGTGGCGAGTGAGTAGGCATCCCCCCAGACGTTTTCGTCTATTTTTCTATATAGGGCCCGTCAGTGTTCTCATTTTGAATTATCTATTGCCTTCTTCAGTAATCTCTTTTCTTCTTTGTATCGGTTTCAGAGATACTGCAAAGAGTAAGCGTTTAGATTGTTTTTGGCCTTGCGTTGATATCTCTTCGTGCAGCAATACATTCCTTTCTTTTTTTGCGATTTCATTTCTTTCTACCAATAGGTCCGTTTCTTCCTACTGAAGGCTGGTTTTCTGCTAAGTGTGCTCTCGCATGTTTCCGTAAGGATCTTAATTAATTCTTCAGAGGTGCGTTCCGTTGTCTGACTTATTTGCAACTCCAGAAAAAAAAATCGTAGATGTTTTTGGTTCGCCATCATCTACACCCCTTTCTTTGAGACGAACGGTATATCATTTTGCCATGCAACTGGTAGAAGATGTATTTGTGATCACTTAAGTCTCTGTGAATATTTGTAGTTGAAGTCTTAAAGTTTAAGTCTCTTCGATTAAGTCTATTTGTAATCACTCGGTTCGGGCCACTTTTGTGGGTCTAATTGGTTTTCGGCCTCTATCCCAAGGAGGGTGACAGGTGCCTCGACCTGGGTCGAGACCGCGCTAAACTAGCAAAAAATCACGCGGTAATATGAGACATCGGGCAGTGTGTTTTGAGAGCTCGGCGAGTCCGCGACAATTTCGTGCGTCTGACCGCAGCCGACATGTTGACCACACTCGCGTTTGGTAGTTAATTTGACGTCAATCCTTATAGGGTGGTTCGATCACCGCATAGCAGGCAGCATCGACTTTTCTCCCGTCCGAAACAATTTGATTTATGTATATATTATTTCTTCCTATTTCCTCCCTTAAATAGGCACCGGAAGGACGTTCCACGGAGAGGGTCAGAGACGGTTGCAGCCTGAAGGTAAGTGACCGGACCATCCCGATTTGATATACAATCGCTAAATTTGTCGTTAAACACAGTTAATTCAGTCCCCTTATCTTGCACCTGCCAGTTTTCAATTTCGTTTGCCATTTCAGCTGTAGTGAGTATTAGCTCTATTATGGAAGCTGTCTGCCTTCTCTCGAAAGTTGGTTTATTACCTTCATTTATTACAGTGAGATCTAGCTCGGATAGCCAGTCCACAACCAGATCTCCCCGCACGTTCATATTCGAAGAGCCCCAGTATAGAGACTTGGCACTAAAGTCAATGGCAATGAATTTCGGTTTAGTGGAGACTCTCATACATTGTCTCAGGTCATTTAGTGAAATTTCCAACTGTTGACAAACAAGACTAGGCCGACTACACTAGACCAACTAGACAGACAAGACTAGATCGACTAGATAGACTAGACGGAGTAGACGGACTAAACGGACTAGCCGGACTAGTCGAACTAGCGGGACTAATCGGACTAGCCGGACCAGAGGGACTACACGAATTAGACAGACTAGACCGACTTGAAGTACTAGCCCGACTAACCGGACCAGTCGGACTAGATGGACTAGTCAGACTAGAGTAGAGAGACAATACTAGTCTAACTAGACAGACAATACTAGAGAGATAAGGATAGACAGACAAGCCTAGACAGAGAAGTCTCGACAGACAAACCTATAGAGACAAGACTAGACGTACAATACTAGACAGACAAGACTAGTTAGGCAAGGCTAGACAAACAAAATTAGACAGACAAGTCTAGACAGACTAGACAGACAAGACTAGACAGGCAAGACTAGACAGTCAAGGCTAGATAGACAAGACTAGACAGATAATATAACACTGACAATACTGGACAGACAAGACTAGACATACAAGAGTAGACAGACAAAACTACACCGACAAGTGTAAGCAGGCAAGACTAGACATACAAGACTAGACAAACAAGGCTAAACAGACAAAAATAGATAGACAAGACTAGACATACAAGACTAGACAAACAAGACAGGCAGACAAGACTAGACAGACTAGGCTAGACAGACAAGACTAGACAGACAATGCAAGACTGACAATACTATACAGACAAGACTAGACAGACAAGACTAGACAGACAGGACCAGTCAGACAAGACTAGACAGACAAGACTAGACCGACAAGACTAGACATACAAGACTAGACTGATAAGACTAGGGAGAAAAGACTATTCAACTCTAAACGGACAATAGTAGAAGACAAGACTGGATATACAAGACTTACCTACCTAGTCTTTACTGTCTAGTCTTGTCTGTTTAGTTACATCTCCCTAGTCTTGTCAGTCTAGACTTGTCTTGTCTGTCTAGTCTGATCTATCCAGTCCGGTCTATCTAGTCTTCAGCATCTAGTCTTCTCTATATATTCTTATCTATTTAATCTTATTTGTCTGTGTATTGGTGTCTGTCTAGTCTTGTCTATGTAACTAATGTGTCTGAAAAATGAATTGTGTTTCTTACCCAGAGTGCGGAAGACAATCGGTCTACTTCTATATTTTTTGCCGCCCCAGACGGCGGCGACGGTCAATTGGTACTGGGTGTCTGCTTTGAGGCCGCTGAGCGTCACTGCCTCCGAGTTGCCAGCCACCACCGCCACCACTCTGTAACTAACAACCTAGTTTATTCTAGCTACACCCTGTACATTCTCACTTATATTTAAATCAACTAAGGTATCGTGTGTTCCCCTTCTAAATTTTAAATTTCTTTACGTTCGACAAATTAGCTAATAGGAATTAATTGGATTGGTTTTTGGGTCTTCCATAGTATACCTTCCCGTAAAACATCTGTGATTATTCAAAATTCGCTTTATTTATTAAAGATGTTTAATAAAAGATATTTGAAATGAATTGAAAAGATTGGATTGGGTTTTCAGCGTTGTTTGGCCTTGAATAATAGTATACCTTCCCGTAAAACATCAGGTATCATTATATAATAAATCTTTGTTTTAGGGAAATATATTTGAAATAAATTGAGCGAATTGGATTGTATTTTCGGTCTTGTTTGGTGAGGAATAATAGTATACCTTTCCGTAGAACATCAGTTATAACTTGGTTTTATTTAATTACTAGTAGTAACTTATTACAACTTCGTTTTATTTAATAAATCTTTGTTTTTCAGGCTATTTAATATTAAATTTAATAAATCTTTGTTTTTAAGAAAAATATTAGAAATTAATTTAATGAAATGAATTCGATTTCGGGTCTTGTGTGGTCTTAAAAAATAGTATACCTTTCCGTGGAACATCAGTTATTATTATAACTTCATTTTGTATAATAAATCTTTGTTTTAAAAGAAGACTAGACTAGACTAAGAAAGAAATTTGCTTTAAACTAAATCAACAAGTTGAGATTTGCGATACATCCAAACACGTCAGTGTCAAATCCAGCCAGTTCAGGGACATTGCTATATAAATCCAGACTGAGAAATCGAGACTTCTTTATTTAAAATAAGAAATATTTTGATATACGTCAGAAAATTTATTTTCACTACGTCCATGTTTTTTGTTTAGTGACTTTTTGTTGAGTTATTGTTTTAGTAACAGCAAAGAGATATCGTTTAATAATGAAACTCCATTTGATTTACATTGGAATTTTAAGCACGATTTGGATACTTGAATACACACGAATATAATAATGGCGTCCTTGACACACAATAATTTACTTATTAATGTCTTCATTTTGCTGCGCGAGTAGATAAAAGTTTTTTGAACATTCAAAATTCAGTAAAATATAGATTCCTTGTTCATAGTGATAAAGTCCACAAGTTTTATTGACTTATCCTCACTTATATGACACAGAGCAGTTTATTTAGCCACCAGTGTTTGTTTGGTATCCGTTCCGTAAGATTTTCACTCACACTGCACCGAGATACGGCACCTTTTTTTTTTTTTTTAAGGAAAGTTTGGTTTTATTTGCAGTTAAAGACAAATTACTAAAAAACATTCCTTTCGCTTCGCACTTTACACTGGAATCCGCTCTCGCATTTCTTCAGTGTAAGGGCTGTCCGTTCTACTTCCTGCTGTCTTTCTCCTTGGTTTCAACAATCTTCCGAACGACGGTATATACTTCTTTCCATCACTTCTCCGATCCTGTTAGCCCCTTCATCATGTTGTACGCATTAAACGTATTACCAGTGGTATGCGCGAAGTTCGTTCTGTCTTGTGTCCAGTTCGGGCAATTAAAAAGCGTATGGTTTACATCGTCTACTTCACCGCAGTAATTACATCCGTCCGTCTCTGCTCTCCTGCGATCATACAGATATATCCTGAAACACCCGTGGCCTGACAAAGCTTGAGTTAAGTAATAGTCTGTTTCACCATAGTTCCTCCTTGTCCATTTTTCTATATCTGGAATTAAGAACCAAGTCCATCGTCCATAAGTTGCATTATTCTATTTTTCTTGCCATCTCCTCATCAAATTTTCTCTGGCTTTTACCTTTTTGATCCCGTTATACTTTTCCTGTCTTTCTTTGATTTGGAGTTCTACCGGAGGAATTCCTGCTATAACTCCCACCCCTTCCGCTGATATTGTCCTGTATGCGCAGCATGCTCTGATACACAGCAAACGCACGATTCTAGTAAGACTAAGAATTCTTGTTTTAGTTTCTGTAACAATATGCCAGGCTGGTGCTCCATACAATAATTGGGACTGGACCACGCTAAGAAGTAGTTTTCGTTTGGATCCTTTGGGTCCGCCGATATTTGGCAGAAGACTAGCGAGAGCATTTGCCGTCTTTTCCGCCTTCTGGGTAATTTTGTTCACGTGATGCACAAAGGATAACTTGGTGTCCAGCCATAGTCCCAGATATTTTACAGCTGTAGTAGGGGTTACCGTAAAACCTTTGGCATTAAAAGTGATCAGGGATGTCGTTCGTTTGGGTGTTAAAAGTACTGCTTTCGTCTTCTCTGGCGCCAGTTGAAGTTGCCGCTGCTAAAGCCAGTTTTGCACTCTTTGTAGCCCCGTATTACCTGTATCCATTAGGATGGATTCTTCTTTTGCGGTTACCACCATCGCCACGTCGTCGGCGAATCCAATTAAGGTTATTCCCCTCGGCATTTCCGTTTTCAGCAGGTCGTCATAGAGTATATTCCACAGGGTGGGGGCCAAGACTGATCCCTGTGGTACACCACTGTTTATCCTTATTTTTTTAATTTTTCCTTCTGCCTCTATGATGAGCTCTCTTTTTGATAGATATGACACTAAAATATTAATAAGGCTATCCTCTATCTTCCTCTTTCGCAATTCATTTAATATTTGTTGCCACGAGGCACTATTGAAGGCATTCTTCACATCGAGTGTTATTACGGCACACAGTCTCCGGTGTCGAGCTGAGTAGGCACTAGCTTCTCTGGCAATTTTAATCACTTTTATTATGGCATCCACTGTCTGTCGACCTTCTCTAAATCCAAACTGATTGTCAGACAGGTCCCCTGTTCGTATAAGTTCTTTTTGGAGTCTAGCTAATATTAATTTTTCGTATAATTTACCCTCTACGTCCAAAAGGCAGATTGGTCTAAAAGATGAAGCATTTTCTAAAGGCATTTTACCCTTCCTTAACAAAACAAGTTTCGCTCGCTTCCACTCTGCTGGGAATTTCGCCTCGGCTGCCAGTTTATTATATACGGCTAATATATAATCCGGTCTTTCCGCTGCAACTCGCTTTATCAATTCTACTGGAATATATCCTGGCCCTGGTACTTTATTGTTTTTCAATGTTTTTTTGGCAGGCTATCTACAGTTCATCCGATGTGAAGTCGACAAAACTAGCGTCTTTATTACAAATAAAATTTACTTCCTCGTGGTCTGGGAAAAGGTGATCAACTACTTTTTCTACTGTTTCCATATTTAGTTTCAATGAAGGTGTGTGCCCTGTCAGCCTTTTCTTGATCGTTTTGTAGCCATCCCCCCAGACATCATTATCTATATTCTTACAGAGAATTTTCCAGTGTTTTATTTTCGATGCTTTAATAGGGTTTCTCAAAATTTTCTTGCTCTTTGTATATTCGTCCCATAAGAGCCGGTTAACTTCGGGTAAATTTCTTGCCGCGTTTCTGGTGTAGGTCCTTCTTCTTCGAACACATTCTTTGCGCAGTACAGATATATCCTCCGTCCACCAATATACCGGTGCTCTTCTGGTTTGGGTACTACGTTTTGGCATAGATTTATCGCATAATTTTGCAAGGGTATTGGAAAAGCCTCTTGGAGATGTTGTGTCTTCATTTTCTTATATTCCGTCTAATGCATGTTGCAGTTTCTGTTGATCCATCTTGCTGACTTGCCATCCTTTACTTGAATTTCTCCTTAAATTATGTGTCTGTTTCCTGGTTGAGATATCAAAAACAATAAAGTTATGATCACTTAGAGATTCTTTTTCACTCACTTCCCATCCGTTAATGCTTGTTCTAACGTCTTCTGTTGTTATTGTCAGGTCTAAAATTGAGGAGCAGTCCTTTCTTTGAAACGTAGGTTTCTGTCCATCATTGAGAATAACTAAATTATTAGCTGCAACCCACTCTGTAATGATTTGGCCCCTTTTGTCCGAGAGATCCATACCCCATTGCGGTGATTTTGCGTTGAAGTCGCCAGCCACAATAGATTTTTCTTTTGTATTTTTAATTTCACTTCCGATTGCATGCAAAATTTCCTCAAGAGATTGTATGTTGTCATTTCCAGAGGAATAAAAACTATAAAGAGTAAAATCTGATGTTTTAATATACGTAAACCCGGGGCCTTGTTCATGTTTTTTAATTATAAGATCGCAGTCTACTACTTTTATTGCTGTGTCCATTTGTTCGTCGTATAACCAGTCCATTCTGTTTTTAATAGCCTTGCGATTCGGTTCACTAAGAACTAAGATTCCTGCCGCTATGTCTTTGGCGGTAGCAAGCGCTATATCGTGAGCAGGCCGGGTCCTGTTCGTGTTAATTTGTAATATTCTTATTTTCTTTATGTTCTTGTCGCCTACCTCCATTGTTCATTGGGCATTTGGAATTTCCTGATTGATGTCCCTCTTGTTTACAGTGAACACAAAATGGCCTATTTGTGCATTCCATTGCTCGGTGCCCATCTTTTCCACACTTTAAGCACATGTGCTCTCTGTCTGCCCAATGTAAAGGTTTTAACATGACCATAATCCCAGCATCTGTAGCATTTAAGTTCTTTTTCTCTTTCTACGATTTTGCAGTTTGTCCATCCAATTTTGATTTTTTCGAGACCAATGAATTTTATGGTGTCAGTTTCAGACATTATAATTGTGACATTCTGTTTGTTTCCATAGGCTGGTCGTAGGGCTCTTACCTCAAATTTTTCGGGTTTAATGGAGGTGGATTTTGTAATAGCCTCTTTGATTTCCGCCTCTGTTACAACCTCATCCATTCCTTTTACATGGATTATTTTTTTGTTTACTCGAAGAGATGTGGTCGCCCCTGGTATTTTCCCATGAATTTCTTTTTTCAGAATTTCGGCTTTATCAGCTCCGTCCTTCACTGTTAGCAGAAGTTCCCCATTTTTAGTTTTGATTATATCTTCAATTTCTACACCGATTTCACTAGGGTTTACTGTTTGTCTAACTGTTTTAAGCAGATCAGCATATGACTTGCCATTCATTTTAATGAGAAGAGCTTCTTGTGTTCTAGGTTTTTTTGAAGTGTTTACCAAGGGGTGGTTACTACTAATTTTGTTGAATATTGATGAATTTTCTAGTCGCAATTTGTCATTCGTTGTTCTAAACATTATAGTTTCTACATTAGAGTCTGCAAAAAGGTATTCCATTTGCCTCGCGAACATAAGTCCGCTTATTCCGTCTAACTCAGGTACGGCTATTTTCGTCTTGTGTTTTTTTGCATGTAGCTCTTTATTGATTTGAGCGATTTGAAGCAGTTTTCAGCATCGATTTCCAAAGTCACATCGTCGAGGAGAACCGGATAGTGTATTTCTCTAGACGTGAATGATACGTTTCCCTCATTATCAGGGAAACCTAGCGAGTATGTCATCATGGCCACTTCTCCTTTTGTTTTGTTTTGTCCTTTAAGTCCGTTTATACCTCCAAATTTATTAATTGCTACCTCAACTGATTTGTTTTGGGTGTCGAAATTAGTGCTGCAGGGGAGTATAATTTCGTAATCTATTGGAGCCTCCCATATGTTTCCTTTTTCAACTTTTATTCTGGGAAATACTTCATTTATCCAGTCTTCTTCTGGAATTTGATGAACATTTTCGAACGTTTCTGTTTCTTTTAATGCCTGTCTTCTATTTATTCTAATTTCTGCCTTCTGGCATTCTTCACACATACTTTTTTTGGTAAGTTTTGTTATTTTCTGCGCATGGTGTAGTTCCATGGATTTCACTTGTTTCCATAACTTTACATTTTCCTCGTGCATTTTCGACTCACTTCTTTCTTTTCCAGTTTCATTTGCTGCCTCTGTAAGCCAATCTTTCAGTTTTTTGCTCTGGAGTTGTTCGGCTAGTAGTGATATTTTTCCCGTTAATTCTTTTAATCCCTTTTTTGGATTATACAAGTCTTTGACTGTGTTGTCCATCAGCCTTATTTGTGTAAACAGCGTTTCTAGAATAGATTGAAATACATTTCCTTCCCTCCTGATGTCCTTTGTATTCACTTCTGAATTCTGGGAATTTGAAGTTGGTTCACCTTGCTCCAAGTTTTGGTTTTCCATGGGAGATTTCATTTGATCCTTGCTTACGGTGTCCAAAGACTCCATTTGGAGTAAGAGTAATATTTAACTATGCTTATACTTTGTATAAAACGTTTGAATGTGTTGATAAAATTTTAATGAAATTCTATTGACAGCCGTCAAAAACTAGTCTTGAGATACGGCACCTAGTTGGAGAAATTGGTAGCACAAAAAAATCAGATATTGAAAATGGGAACCTGGTCGGGGGTGGAATGGAGTGTCCGATATAGAATGCATTGCGCTATGAAGAAGGTTCCTTCCTGTATGGTTCGCATGATCAGTCGAATTGTGGATTTTCGGTGGTGACTTGTCAGTCGGGGTGAATAAACGAAATAATGGTAAAGAGATTAAATATTAGATATGGACAAGATGGAACCGAAAGGACAAATTATTGAGATATATGAAATTAATTTAATGAATTGCATTCAATTTCGGGTCTCATTTGTTCTTAAAAAATATACCTTCCCGTAGAACATCAATTATTATTACTACTTCCATTTATTTTTGAAATCCTCGTGTTTGGAAAAGAAAATTCGGTACTTACGTACTAACGCCACCGCAGCTACAGATTTGAACAAAATGGATGGTTAGATTAGGTTATAATGGAGCAGATAAATCCAGACCACATATCGCGCGGTAGCACGACTTCTCGCTGCGGCGGCGTTAATACGTAAGTACCGAAAATTTAAATGAATTGGATTGAATTTCCGGTCGTATTTGGTCACATCACGTATTTATCGATTTGTGGAGAAATTTTCAAGAAATATTCACTTATTTCCAATTGCGGGCATCTGCCGATTAGAACGATTAATGGGTTGCCAGAAATTAACGTCCTAAGCGATATCGTGCTAGTCGAAATCGCGCTAATCCAATATATTAAACAATATGTAAAAAGGCAAAAAATGTAGTCCCAAATGTCCAAATATAGTGGTGAATAATCTTATAATCCTAAATAAAAATAAACTGTTGAAGAGAACTACAAAATGTGGGCTTTCATATTATGCTAATTTAAACAATTGCGACAAAATTATAAATCGAGTTTCGCGTTAATCGAATTCATGCTAATCGAAGGATGAGGCGAAAGAAAACTTTGATCGTACGAAAATTTGTAAAGTAGAAAAATCTTTTTCCAATTTTCTATTTTAAATAAATTTTGATCGCTACACATAACTACTCGCATACTATAATGAACACATTAGTAAGTAAATTGTATGTGAAGGATGCCATTATTATATTGGTGTGTAAAAGTATCCAAATCGTGCGAAAAAGTCCAATGTAAATCATATGGAGTTTCATTATTAAACGATTTCTGTTTGTTGTTACTATGGCTCGCGTCACTAAACAAAAAACATGGACTAGTGAAAATAAATTTTCTGACGATATTAAAATTGAATGATTTTTTCTTACTTTGAATCAAGAAGTCTCGGCCTCTCAGTTTGGATATATCTGGCTTTAAAATAACTTAACCTAACCATAACCTAACCTAGATTAAATCTATCTTAACCTAGATTACATCGACAACGACAAAAAAGTGTTCCCGTCATTGTGCGTTTTTACTAGTTAGCAATTTTTGCCACGGAAGCGCTGAACGTTCTAACCTTATTGTGTCAGTAATTTTCTGCCAAACTTCGTAACTCATGCACAAAAGCCCTTCTACACCCACTCGGGTACTTACGCATTAACGCCAACACAGCGAGAGGTCGCGCTGCCTAATAGGCTCTGCTATAATATTATCTGCTCTAATATAACCTATTCTAACTCTTATCCAATATTTTTCCTTATTTCTGATGGTGAGGTCGCGCTACCGCGCGATATGAGGTCAGGATTTATCTTCTCCGTTATAACCTAATCTAACCATCCATTTTGTTCAAATCTGTAGCTGCGGTGGCGTTAGTACGTAAGTACCCACACTTGTATAATTATAATTAGCAGGAACTAAAACTCGCGTCGAATCTACACTTATCTATGTAGAGTAATCTAGTTTCATGCATCTGGTAGACAATTTAATTGTCTCTATAAAACTGCAAATTTGGTTCACCAAGGTAGTGTAGTAAGCTATATAAAGTCGAAATATTGGGATAATTTAATAAAAGTAGACAACAAGTTTTAATGTGTGTAATATGAAAAGTTATCTAGGTAGCACATTCTAGATAACAAAAAAAAAAAATAATTTATAAATTAATTAGTGCATAAATTGTTAGTTTTTGTGCACTGACTGAGTTATCAGATAAGAACTAGATTGAGTCAATTTATACCTTCCAGTTTTGTTTTTAAAAATTGCGGGAATTAAAACTCGCGTCGAATCTTCAACTATCTATGTAGAGTGATCTATTTTCATGTGTCTGGTAGACAATTAAATTGTCTAAACTTAATAAAGTCGGAACACAGCCTGAATATATAAATATATTCAAACTTTCCGGGGCTCTATAATACTAATGAGTCTTTTTAGGGCTACCAAAAACAAATCTCATGTGAAATTTGTCAGTTATTTAATAGTTTCAGTCCACCTTCGTGGCACTCAACAAAAACCAGAAAAATAGAATTGTTTCTTACAATTATGTCTTTTCGATAACTTAAGTGGATAGCCATCTGCAAACGCGTTTCGAGATTTATTTCTCATCAGTACAGCTTTGCTTTTATGACCAACAAATTGACGATGTTTGATGATTGGATCTTTAATGATGATGTTTGATGATTTGATGAACAGCAATCAGATGGCTATCCACTTAAATTATCGGAAAGACATGATCTCAAAAACAATGTTATTTTTCTGGTTTTTGTGCCACGAAGGTGAACTGAAAGCTATAAAATAACTGACAAATTTCACATGAGATTAGTTTTTTGTAGTCCTAAAAAGAATCATTAGTATTATAGAACCCCGGAAAGGTTGAATATATTTATATATTCAGGCTGTGTTCCGACTGTATTAAGTTTATATGATTATCTATAACGTAGTATGGTTTTACCAATTCTAAATTAAATTGTCTTTATAAAACTGCACATCTAGATCATGTAGGTAGATAAACCTAAGCTACATAGATTCGAAATATTAACATCATTTTTTGCAAATCTTTAAAAATCTTAATCAAATCGAAATTAGTGATTGTACAAAGGGCGAAGGAAGTACAAACTTCCACCATTTGCAGAGAGCCATTTGCAGAAACATTTTGGCACATAATTTGGAACATAACTGACTTAATTGCACCGCAAATGAGTCTCGTTTTACAACTTTGCGTCTCGCAACCCAGTTTTGCCATAACAGCCCCCCATAAAACGAATCCTACCTCAAACTTGTTTACATCCAATTATCCAACAGCAAATTCACTCGCTCCAACAAACATAAATCTCACTGCAACAACCCCTTGTTATAAAACCGAAGTCTACTACACATAAACTCGGAATAAATTCTATTTATTAGTTTACGATTAGTTTTAAATTTAGTTTCATAAAATTAGAAAAATTCACATTTTTCACCAAAACTTTCAATACGTCTGTTCGAACTGATTGCACAAACCCCACTACCTCGAAAAAGCTGGATTTCAAGGCTTGTAATTTCAAGTGGAAATCCATAACCAGTCACCTATACACGAACTCATCCAATATGAATATCGGCACGACGCTAAGTCACTTCTGGTTTCCTTTTTCCACTCTCAAACTTATTTGGGTCACGACAGAATTGCCGGATAAACTGTTTCGATTATTCGATCATAAATGACTCGCCAGGTAAACTGGAATCACACGGCTGCACTCGGACCGGTCTATCACTTCAAACATTCATACGATCTAAACTATAGATTCCGCAGATTTATAATTCACAAACAGACAATTCAAACGGATAGTTCAATTTACATCATTGCAACAACGTTATTAATCTCTTTATGTAATCCATATGGATCGGCGTATCTATACAAATCAATAAAGTAATTACACAGACATTATGTAGCCAAACTAGTTAGATAAGTAAGGTTATTGGATTAAAACCTAGCACTAATAAATTACACAAGAAATATAATACAGAGTCTTGTTTATCTAGTCTTGTCCATCGTCTTGTCGCTCTAGTATTCTCTGGTCGCGTATGGTCTTGTTTGATCTGGTCAGGACTAGTCTGGTCTTGTCTGATCATATCTGATCCTGTCTGATCTTGTCTGGTCTTGTCTGTTTACTCCAGCGTGTCTAGTCTTGTCTGTCTAGTCTTGTCTGTCTAGTCTTGTCTGTCTAGTCTTGTCTGTCTAGTCTTGTCTGTCTAGTCTTGTCTGTCTAGTCTTGTCTGTCTAGTCTTGTCTGTCTAGTCTTGTCTGTCTAGTCTTGTCTGTCTAGTCTTGTCTGTCTAGTCTTGTCTGTCTAGTCTTGTCTGTCTAGTCTTGTCTGTCTAGTCTTGTCTGTCTAGTCTTGTCTGTCTAGTCTTGTCTGTCTAGTCTTGTCTGTCTAGTCTTGTCTGTCTAGTCTTGTCTGTCTAGTCTTGTCTGTCTAGTCTTGTCTGTCTAGTCTTGTCTGTCTAGTCTTGTCTGTCTAGTCTTGTCTGTCTAGTCTTGTCTGTCTAGTCTTGTCTGTCTAGTCTTGTCTGTCTAGTCTTGTCTGTCTAGTCTTGTCTGTCTAGTCTTGTCTGTCTAGTCTTGTCTGTCTAGTCTTGTCTGTCTAGTCTTGTCTGTCTAGTCTTGTCTGTCTAGTCTTGTCTGTCTAGTCTTGCCTGTCTAGTCTTGTCTGTCTAGTCTTGTCTGTCTAGTCTTGTCTGTCTAGTCTTGTCTGTCTAGTCTTGTCTGTCTACTCTTGTCTGTCTACTCTTGTCTGTCTAGTCTTGTCTGTCTAGTCTTGTCTGTCTAGTCTTGTCTGTCTAGTCTTGTCTGTCTAGTCTTCTCTGTCTAGTCTTCTCTGTCTAGTCTTGTCTGTCTAGTCTTGTCTGTCTAGTCTTGTCTGTCTAGTCTTGTCTGTCTAGTCTTGTCTGTCTAGTCTTGTCTGTCTAGTCTTGTCTGTCTAGTCTTGTCTGTATAGTCTTGTCTGTCTAGTCTTGTCTGTCTAGTCTTGTCTGTCTAGTCTTGTCTGTCTAGTCTTGTCTGTCTAGTCTTGTCTGTCTAGTCTTGTCTGTCTAGTCTTGTCTGTCTAGTCTTGTCTGTCTAGTCTTGTCTGTCTAGTCTTGTCTGTCTAGTCTTGTCTGTCTAGTCTTGTCTGTCTAGTCTTGTCTGTCTAGTCTTGTCTGTCTAGTCTTGTCTGTCTAGTCTTGTCTGTCTAGTCTTGTCTGTCTAGTCTTGTCTGTCTAGTCTTGTCTGTCTAGTCTTGTCTGTCTAGTCTTGTCTGTCTAGTCTTGTCTGTCTAGTCTTGTCTGTCTAGTCTTGTCTGTCTAGTCTTGTCTGTCTAGTCTTGTCTGTCTAGTCTTGTCTGTCTAGTCTTGTCTGTCTAGTCTTGTCTGTCTAGTCTTGTCTGTCTAGTCTTGTCTGTCTAGTCTTGTCTGTCTAGTCTTGTCTGTCTAGTCTTGTCTGTCTAGTCTTGTCTGTCTAGTCTTGTCTGTCTAGTCTTGTCTGTCTAGTCTTGTCTGTCTAGTTATGTCTGTCTAGTCTTGTCTGTCTAGTCTTGTCTGTCTAGTCTTGTCTGTCTAGTCTTGTCTGTCTAGTCTTGTCTGTCTAGTCTTGACTGTCTAGTCTTGACTGTCTAGTCTTGTCTGTCTAGTCTTGTCTGTCTAGTCTTGTCTGTCTAGTCTTGTCTGTCTAGTCTTGTCTGTCTAGTCTTGTCTGTCTAGTCTTGTCTGTCTAGTCTTGTCTGTCTAGTCTTGTCTGTCTAGTCTTGTCTGTCTAGTCTTGTCTGTCTAGTCTTGTCTGTCTAGTCTTGTCTGTCTAGTCTTGTCTGTCTAGTCTTGTCTGTCTAGTCTTGTCTGTCTAGTCTTGTCTGTCTAGTCTTGTCTGTCTAGTCTTGTCTGTCTAGTCTTGTCTGTCTAGTCTTGTCTGTCTAGTCTTGTCTGTCTAGTCTTGTCTGTCCAGTCTTGTCTGTCTAGTCTTCTCTGTCTAGTCTTCTCTGTCTAGTCTTGTCAGTCTAGTCTTGCCTGTCTATTCTTGTCTGTCTAGTCTTGTCTGTCTAGTCTTGTCTGTCTAGTCTTGTCTGTCTAGTCTTGTCTGTCTAGTCTTGTCTGTCTAGTCTTGTTTGTCTAGTCTTGTCTGTCTAGTCTTGTCTGTCTAGTTTTGTCTGTCTAGTCTTGTCTGTCTAGTATTGTCTGTCTAGTCTTGTCTGTCTAGTCTTGTCTGTCTAGTCTTGTCTGTCTAGTCTTGTCTGTCTAGTCTTGTCTGTCTAGTCTTGTCTGTCTAGTCTTGTCTGTCTAGTCTTGTCTGTCTAGTCTTGTCTGTCTAGTCTTGTCTGTCTAGTCTTGTCTGTCTAGTCTTGTCTGTCTAGTCTTGTTTGTCTAGTCTTGTCTGTCTAGTCTTGTCTGTCTAGTCTTGTCTGTCTAGTCGTGTCTGTCTAGTCTGCCTAGTCTTGTCTGTCTAGTCTTGTCTGTCAAGTCTTGTCTGTCTAGTCTCGTCTGTCTAGTCTTGTCTGTCTAGTCTTGTCTGTTTAGTCTTGTCTATCTAGTCTTGTCTCTCTAGTCTTGTCTGTCTAGTCTTGTCTGTCTAGTCTTGTCTCTCAAGTCTTGTCTGTCTAGTCTTGTCTGTCTAGTTGTGTCTGTCTAGTCTTGTCTGTCTAGTCTTGTCTGTCTAATCTTCTCTCTCTAGTCTTGTCGATCTAGTCTTCTATGTCTAACTTTGTCTGTTTTTCTCATCTATAAGCCTTATCTGTCTTATCATGCTAGATAAACAAGGCTAATAGTTAGTTAGTTCTATATAATTTATATAAATAATTTACCTAGACAATAGTAATCCATTTAAAAACTTTAAGTATTACAGTAAGTATTAGATGAGATATAGTCTAGGTAGACGGCAACAGCGATCTGCACTACTCGACATTACTATGTGGACTAAAGTGTGCGTAACACGGGCTCGAAACACTCGATCGGAATCTTTTTTTAGAAACTCGATTAATACGCTGGAAAAGAAAATTGTTTTCTATCCGATTGATTGGCTATCGACATATCTATGGCTTCTCGCTTGCAATCAATTTTATTGGTGAACTAGATGGCAAAAGGGTGTAAACAAATATTTGTTTATTTATTCAGAGGGAATTGTGTTAGTAAATATCTTAATGGAAAAAAAAAACTCATTCTCGTCTCACTTCTATATCTTATCTGAGTAAAGGCCGATTCTCATGTACGCGACACTCAGCTACACGACGTCACACGACATCGCCTGTCAAATAATGATTACATTGTTTAAAATGGGCACATTCTCACTATGGCTACGCGACAGCTACGTGACGTGACCATTTAAAACTATGTTATCATTATTTGACAGGCGATGTCACACGACGTCACGTAGCTGAGTGTCGCGCATATGGAAATCGACCTTTATGCTCTCCGATTGAACTTGTCAAGTCTATACGAGTCTTTATAGTTCTTGTCTAACCTAGTGAAAATGAATTTTCGTCTGAACGAAGTGTTTGAACGAAGTGTCGACAAAGTGTTGGTAATGCGTTTACGAAGTCTTTGGGCCCCTTTTGGATGGTTTTACAGCCTATCAAAAGAGGGCGTACGATTGTTAATCGCGCGATAAATTAATAGACCTTTTTACAGTTAGTTAAGCGCATGCGCATCCGCCAAGTTTGAAAGGCGGGAATATGAAAGTTTCGGGCTCATATACTGGGTGTCCCATTTTAATGTACCAGTAGCGATAATTCTGAACCAGTGCATTGAAGCAAAAAGTGCCCTGAATAAAAAGTTAACGGTTATGAGAGGGACATCTGATGCCGTCGACTTTGCCCCACAGGGGGGACGGGAACAGGGGGCAACTTTGAAATATTAAATGGAAACTCCTATTTTTTATTGCAGATTCGGATAGAGTGTTAAAAAGTAGGTAAAACTTATTCGGGGTGTTTTTTAAATTTGTTGATAGATAGCGCCGCAAACGTCAAAATCTGTCACGTCGTTGAGTAATCATGGACGGAAATTGTGAAAATCCTAAAAGTTATTTGAGAGTCGCTGAACAATTACACTAGAGCTATAGAACTGTATGGCCAAAGTTTCGCGGATCGTCGGTGCCCGTCTCGCAGGACAATGCGAGGACAGGAGGAACGTTTGCGCCAAGGTCATCTACAACGACACCGACCTCGTGCGATTCTTGTGGATGACGACCCCCGGACCATCGCCATACTTAGAGTACACCTCCACCCCGCATCAGTCTCCGGGAAATCCAGGCAGAAATCGGCATACCGAAATCGACGGCTCAAAGGTTACTCCGCGCGGCGAAGTTCCATCCGTACCACATCATGCGCGTTCAAGAACTGCATGGAAATAATTACGCCAATCGTGTGGATTTCTGCAATTGGGCTTTGCAGAAGATCGACCGTGACCGTTTATTCCTGCACCGAGTCCTGTTCTCCGACGAGTGCACTTTCCAGAATACCGGGTTCGTCAACACCCACAATGCTCATTATTGGAGTGTTGAAAATCCCCATTGGGTTCAACAAGTGAGAGCACAGCAGCGATGGAGTGTCAACGTGTGGTGTGGACTTCTCGGCTCGCAGATAATCGGACCATTCTTCTTCGAGGGAGTGTTAAATGGCGCGAAGTATTTGGAATTTCTCCAGAACGATCTTTCTGTACTATTAGAAGAAGTCGATTTGCATATAAATTTTAAAAACACCTCGAATAAAGTTTACCTACTTTTTAACGCCCTATCCGAATCTGCAATAAAAGATAGGGGTTTCCATTTATGATTTTAGGTTAGGTTTTTTTTAGGTTAGGTAGGGGGGGGGGGCAAAGTCGATGGCATCAGATATCCCCCTCATAACCTTTAACTTTTTATTCAGAACACTTTTTGCTTCAATGCACTGGTTCAGAATTATCGCTACTGGTGCATTAAAATGGGACACCCAGTATAGTTATACGTCAAAAATTTCTGGCAATTTTGACGTATAACATGGCGGAAATTAATGTATGCGCACAAAAAATTGCAACTATGAAAAGGTTTATTAAAACCGATGTTGATCGCGCGCATCGAATTAAATTTCGCTTAGCATTTTAGATTAGAATAAGGATAAAAAAAACTGCGCTGCGCGAGTCACTTAAGATAAGTAAGGGAGTGATTTGAGTCGCTGCGAACGTTTACACACGTTTAGCCCGGCGATAAGAGTTTTTGCCAATTTCTGTTTCGAACGGTAGGCGACCACGCTCTTTTGTTGAAGCTCTTTTTCTGCCCATTCTAGAAGAACTTGTTGCAAGGGTTCTCCGCCGAATATCCTTCTTGTATTTATTCCTTCCCGTTTCCTCCTTAAATTAGTCGGCGACAGGAGATCGTTTTCAACAGGGCAGGAAACGCAGACATTTTGTCACTAGAAGGTAAGTGGCCAACCCCTCCGATTTGTTGTCCCATATTTTAATGTGTAATTGATGGCGGCCTTCCTCACGCATCCTCTCGCCGCGGCAGCGGCACGACTCCTAGTTTTCGGTTTGGAATCTGCAGACGAAGACTATTTACCGCCGCTGGTGGCGGTGGCTGCCAACTTGAAGGAGGCGGAGGCGCCTTTTCCCTTGGTCTGCACGAGGGTGTCGTTCGTGACTGCGGACTTCAGGTATCTCTAGATGAACCGCGCCATCCTCTCAGAGTCGACCTTATAATTGGCGGCGAGATATTTCTTGATAGCCTGCAGCGACGAACCGCCGCTTTCCTGCCGACTCTTAATCGCGCTGTTCACCATCTCGGAGGCGGGCGGGTGCGTCGGCTTGGCTTTCGAACTCTTAGTTATCTTGGTTGCGGACGCCGCCGCCGATTCCTTTCCAGCAAGACTCGCCTCCGACTCCGCTGGCTGACTGAACCCACGCGGGTGAGACGCTGCGTCGGCCGCCGCCGTAGTTGCTGGAGCTGCCGCAGTGTCTACCATGGTAGAGAAAGTTGTCGTTGTTGAGACTTAAAGTATGCTCGAGCAAAACGGCTATTTGGCAATTAAGTGTGTATCGACAATTGCGTGTTATCGACAACGTGAACAACGTGACGAGATAGTAGTAAACGAGCTGCTCCGAGTGTATATCAAACTACGCGGACCGGGCCAAAAACGCTATATGCGAGAATCCGTACGTATCGCGTGGCTTTCCGAAACTCCGACTGTGTCCGAGGCCCAAGAATTGAGACGTCCCTGCCTCCGTGCCCCGACCTTGCGGAGGCGGCGAAGTGTGTCACCCGTTAGAAGAATCTTTGAACTTCAAAAGGGCGTCGGTAGCAGGAGCGTGATTCCAGTCGTCTGATGGGAAACGACGTTAGAAAAGCAAACTGGCGGAGTGCGATCGGCACCGATCGGCGATTTAAACCGCCGACACGCGACTGTCTTGCGTTTTAGCGGCGAAAGAGCGGCAGTCCAGGAAAACTGGGACCTTTTCCAAGCCTACTCGGACGTGCCGTTTCCCCTCGGTCGTGGCTAAACTGTCGGCCGGCACGCTGGCTCTACGTCGCAATAACTCCGCCGATCCTCAGAAACGATCACTAAAAGCGACCGTATGGATGGCCGAAAATCAGACATTTGAAATCAACTTTTCATCTTTCATCAACTTTTGATATCAGATTGAAAATCAACCGCAGAACGAATCACACAAATACAGCTAATTTATTGGCATTTTCTCGAAGTGTCGGTAATGTGTCTTCGAAGTGTCAGGGAAGTGCCTTTGGGAATGCTGAAATTTGAACAGTGACATTTCGCTGAACTGATCAGTGTAGTTGATGTATCGGGTGTGTATCGAGTGTAAACTGATTTTCTGTAAAGTGTCGGGGAAGTGTTAACATTCGCGCAATCCAAGTATCAGTGTCGTTGAAGTGTCGGGCGTGTATCGAGTGTGAACTGATATTCTGTAAACTGTCGTGAAGTGTTGACATTCGCGCAATCTAAGTATCAGTGCCGTTGAAATATCGGGAGTGTATCGAGTGTAAACTGATTTTCTGTAAAGTGTGGGGGAAGTGTTAACATTCGCGCAATCCAAGTATCAGTGTCGTTGAAGTATCGGGAGTGTATCGAGTGTGAACTGATATTCTGTAAAGTGTTAACATTCGCGCAATCCAAGTATCAGTGTCGTTGAAGTATCGGGAGTGTATCGAGTGTGAACTGATATTCTGTAAAGTGTTAACATTCGCGCAATCCAAGTATCAGTGTCGTTGAAATGTCGGGTGTGTATCGAGTATGAACTGATATTCCGTAAAGTGCCGGGGAAGTGTTGACATTCGCGCAATCCAAGTATCAATGTCGTTAAAGTGTCGGGTGTGTATCGAGTGCGAACTGATATTCTGTAAAGTGTCGGGTAAGTGTTGACATTAGCGCAATCTAAGTATCAGTGTCGTTGAAGTATCGGGTGTGTTAAACACTCAAGTTGAAGTGGAAATCAACACCCCGTAGAAAATTTAATAAACCACTACGTTTTAATTCACTCTTGACATATAACATAAATTAATATAATCATAAGTACAAACTGTCCCCTTGAACTTTCATGCCACGAGAGATCATATGGACACACTTTAACTTGATAAAATTAATAATTATGAACATCCATAGACGCGTTTCTGCCTTTCGGCGGAAACCCCACATGATATCTCCCCACTTTAGAAACCCCACATGATCTCTCCTCACTTTAGAAACCCCACATGATCTCCCGTGGCACGAACGTGCAAGAGGTCAGTTTGTACTTATAATTATCTTAATTTATGTCATAAGTCAAGCGGGAATTGTAAAGTATTGATTTATTATTTTTGATACTTTTATTTTTGAAGATTCACATAGAAATTTCACCCAATATTATTCAACACCCAGTGTTGACATGTGTGCGGCACAACGCATCGTTTGTCACGGAAACATATCGCCGCACTTCGACAACACTTCATTTTCAACAAGGGGTTTCTATCTAATCCATTTTCACTAGCCTTATCTAGATAGAATTAATCATCCAGACTTCTATATACTTCTCTAGTATATCCATCTAGTCTTTCAAACTGTTACAAGCCATTACAGCTATAAAAAGTAAATTTTCCCGCAGCACCGATGGTCTATCGGTTAAAGCATTTCTAAACCTTCCTCTTGAAGCAATGGACGTCCTGTCCTTTCTAGTCAACCAATCTTTCGAGAAGGGTATTTTCCCCCACTGCCTCAAGACAGCAATATTTATCCCTCTGCATAAAGGTGGTGATAAGGACAGCTGCTGCAACTATAGACCAATCGTCTTACTACCTGCTCTATCAAAGACCCTAGAGAGGACCGTACGCTTGATGGCTTTCCTGACCAAACATAGCATCTTAACATCGAATCAGTTCGGGTTCTTGTCCAGTAAATCCTCTGTCCTCTGTTTCCTCTGTTCTTAGTGATATCTACCACAATCAAGCTTTTCACAGCAACAGTTTTTTGTCATATTGGTATTGCCTTCGATCGTGTGAACCATGAGATGTTACTAAACAAATTGCACTTTTATGGAATTCGGGGTACTCCGCAGTAATGGTTCAAATCCTATCTTGGCAACAGAAGGCAGTTCGTCAGGGTAAATGAAAGAGAAGTCATCATAAACCGCTGATATTTAGATTAGTTATATCGTTGATGAATACTAGAAAGAGTATTGGACCTAGAACGGAACCTTGAGGGACACCATCATCCACTGCTCTGCAGGAGGTTAGGTTCGTCCTCCTCCTGCAAAGCAGCGGATGAATGTTTGCTAGAGAAGCTAGTAAACTTTGCTAGTAAACTGTTACTAGGAAGAGTATTGGACCTAGAACGGAACCTTGAGGGACACCATCATCCACTGCTCTGCAGGAGGTTAGGTTCGTCCTCCTCCTGCAAAGCAGCGGATGTTGGTCCTCCTCCTGCAGAGCATTGATGATCCTCAAGGTTTCGTTCTAGGTGCAATACTCCTCCTAGAATTCATCAACGATATAATTAATCTAAATATCAGCGGAAAAATTCAGTCTTTTTTTCGATGATATTAGTATCACATGGTCCAAGCCTAACCTGCCACTTCTCCTATAAAATTCTACTATAAAAAACCTAACCAAACCTCCTGCAGAGCAGTGAATGTTGGTGCCCCTCAAGGTTCCGTTCTAGGTCCAATACTCTTCCCAGTATTCATCAACGATATAACCAATCCAAATATCAGCGGAAAAATGTATCTTTTTGCCGATGATACTAGTATCACATGGTCCAAACCTAACCTGCCGCTTCTCCACTCTACTATATCTAATGACCTTACGTGTATTAAGTCATGGTACGATTCTAACTGTCTAGAATTAAGTACCAAGAAAACTGTAGTTCTATCTTATAAAGATACACTCTTGACTCTTACGCTTGACAACAACGTCATTAATTCTGTTGACTCTGTTAGATTTCTGTGCCTCATCATCGACCAATCACTCCAATGGTCCTCGCATGTGGAGCTCTTAATCAAGAAGCTGTCTTCTGCTTGCTTTGCAATTAGGTCTATTTTCAGGGAGCTAAATCTCCAAACATCCAGATCTTCTTATTTCGCTCTTTTCGAATCCCATCCTCGATATGGCTTACCGTTCTGGGGACATTCCAACCTTCTTGAATCTATCTTCAAGTTACAAAAGAGAGCTATTCGCTACATGTTTGGTTTGAGTAGTAGAACCCATTGTTAACTATACTTTAAAAATTTCAAAATTTTAACTCTCCCTTCGTTACAAAAAATCCATCTTCTACAACGAAAAAGAAAACGTTCAATCATTTACCTATCCACCTAAAATCTATCACCAATAACTCCAAATTTCGTTCCGCCGTCCAGTCGTCGTATTTCCTAGGGCCGCTTTACTATACTACTGCAGAATTCCTCGGTGACCGCAACTTTTTGAACCGCACACACACACATACGTGGTCTGTTAGAAAAGTATCCGGTAATAAAACTGGCATACCTGGAGCGTTGGAAACTTAGTCACCCTCAAAGTAGTCTCCTTGGGATTCCACACACTTCTCCTAGCGGTGCCGCCATTGTTGGAAGCATTCCAAAAAAGCCTCTTTCGGAATCGACTTTAGCTCGGCTGTCGTTGCAGCCATAATGTCCTCTCTTGTCTGAAATCGCGTTCCTTTCAATGGCCTCTTGACTTTGGGGAATAGCCAGAAGTCGCAGGGGGCCATATCAGGAGAGTAAGGAGCCTGTTCAACCAGAGGAGTCTGGTTTTTCGCCAGATTTGTCAAAATTGTGAACCAAGTGCGAAGTATGTGCTGGAGCATTGTCGTGATGGAGTCGCCAATTTCCTGATGACCAGAACTCCAGTCGCAATTTCTCGGATAGACACACGACGGTCCCGCATCACCACAGCGTTCACTTTGGCAATGACGTGGTCATTGCGGCATATTGATGGCCGACCAGAGCGTGGCTCGGTTTACACCGATGTGCGACCGTCTTTAAACCGGTTGTACCACTCCTTAATTTGTGTGATGCCCATAGCATCGTCACCGAAAGCCGTCTGAACTTCCGAATGGTTTTCACCTAGTTGTCGCCCAGTTTCTGGCAAAATTTGATGCAGTAGCGCTACTCCAGTCGTTCCGTCATTTTACTTGCATTGAAAAATCGACGAGAGCATTACGCACTACGTCACTCGAACACTGCTCGATAGCAACTGACGCTATCTACAGGAGCTTAGACTAATTTGCACCCGTGTCTAGATGAAATAATGGCCGCCTGGCGGCGTCTGCTTGAATCTGCGCCCGCAGTTTACGCGCCTTCTGTGCTTTTTCCGTTACTTTGTTTGTTCTCATTGTATGCTGAAACTTGGGCGCTTGGCGGCGCCAAGAATTTGGGCACGGAATTAAAATACTTACAATTAGTTGAAATAATTTAATTCTAACAAGAGGAAATTCTTGAATTTTAAAGTGTTTTCTAAAATGATTAACTTCTTTTTTTTTTCTAAGAAATATTTTTTGTTGTTGGGAGTAATTGTCGATTTGGGTGGAATAGTTGTTAAAAAGAAATTTATTTTCTTATAAGAAATTTATTATCTGGGAGCACGGCAGTGCTCCCGCCAAGTCGAGCACAACCGTACTACCTTTTCTCGAAGCGAGAAACGGCACTTTTGACCCCCTGTAACTTCGTTGCGGATAAAGCTGGAAGTTTGAATTTGTAGATATCAAGAGACATACTATAGCTGGATATATTGCCAATATATCTAATAATTATACCTTATAGTTTACGAATTATCGCCAGTCATATTTCGTAATTTTGTAAGTGACACACTCACCTACGATCAAAATTCTAAGGTACTTGTAGCAATCTTACAAACCTCTAATTTTGAATTTTAGTTAGCCTTTAGCCTATAACGGAAGGAAAAAAACAAAAATCCCGAAATTTCATTATCCATTAAATGACAAATAATGATTATTAAAAAATTCTTAATTTGTCAGCGATCATCAAAATTCTAAGGTTCTTCTAGCAATGTTACGAACTCCAGATTTTGAATTTTAGTTAGTCTTTAGCCTATAAAGGAAGGAAAAAATCCGGAAATTTAATTATCCATTAATTGAAAAATAATGATTATTAAAAATTTATTAATTTTGTCACCGATCATCAAAATTCTAAGGTACTTCTAGCTATCTTACAAATTTCAAATATTGAATTTTAGTTAGCCTTTAGCCTATAAAGGAAGGAAAAAATGGAAAATCCCGAAATATAATTAGCTATTAAATGAAAAATAATGATTATTAAAAATTTCTTGTCCGTCAGCTACTGATATTCTTAAAACCCAATCTCTGTCTCTATTGATTTTTCTCTGAGGCTTTGATATAACAATTTTTGACAATTATATTTAACGATTGCAGACCCCTGAGCTTTGATACTACCAAAGTCGACGTTAATTACATGTAATCCACCCAGACTTGTCACTCTGGAAAGTGCCACGTATGCTTGACCACATGTGAACACTGAAGAACCAATGTCCATCAGTGCACTGTTTAGACTTAGCCCCTGACTTTTGTGTATGGTAATAGCATAGGCTATACATAAGAAACACAAGCTACACAAAATTAAGAAATTTTTATATAATCATTATTTTTAATGGATAATCATTATTTTTCATTAATGAAAATTTGGAGTTAGTAAGATTGCAAGAAGTACCTTAGAATTATGATGATCAGTGACATAATTAAGAAATTTTTAAATAATCATTAGGTATTTGTCATTTAATGGATAATGAAATTTCGGGATTTTTGATTTTTTTCCTTCCGTTATAGGCTAAAGGTTAAGTAAAATTCAAAATTAGAGGTAAGTAAGATTGCTACAAGTACCTTACAATGTTGATCGTAGGTGAGTGTGTCACTTACAAAATTACGAAATTTGACTGGCGATAATTCGTAAACTATAAGGTATAATTATTAGATATATTGGCAATATAGTCAGAGCTATAGCATGTCTCTTGATATCTAAAAATTCAAACTTCCTGCTTTATCCACAACGAAGTTACAGGGGGTCAAAAGTGCCGTTTCTTGCTTCGATTAAAGATAGTACGGTTGTGCTCGACTTGGCGGGAGCAGATAATAAATTTCCCAGATAATAAATTTCTTATAAGAATATAAATTTCTTTTAACAACTATTCCACCCAAATCGACAATTACTCCCAACAACAAAAAATATTTCTTAGAAAAAAAAGAAGTTAATCATTTTAGAAAACACTTTAAAATTCAAGAATTTCCTCTTGTTAGAATTAAATTATTTCAACTAAGTATTTTAATTCCGCGCCCAAATTCTTGGCGCCGCCAAGCGCCCAAGTTTCAGCATACAAAGAGAACAAAGAAAGTAACGGAAACAGCACAGAGCGCGCGTAAACTGCGCGCGCAGATTGAAGCAGGCGCCGCCAAGCGGCCATTATTTCAACTAGGTACGGGTGCAAATTAGTCTATGCTATCTACAGGAGGAAAAAATTCACGCATGCGCACGAAGGTTCAAGGTCGGTTCATGCAAGCGCGCTTGATTCAAATCCATCAGGTTTTCAAAATAAAAAATAAGGTCGGATACTTTTCTAGCAGACCACGTATTAGGCTCAGCTAGCCTCGCTCAACGAGTAAAAATTCTTTACGATTTTTTTTATTTATTTATTTTTATTTTTTTACTATATGTATGTATTTCTTTTTGTTATGTTTTGTTTTAGTTTTAATTGATTTATTTTGCCTGTGCTTTGTCCACAGAAATTATGTATTTCTTATTGACAATAAAGCAATATTATTATTATCAATTTAATTATGTTTATCTAGTCTTATCTAGATAATTTTGTCTATCTATCTTTCTATATCCAGTGTAGTATAGTTTGTCTAGTCTTATTTTATTTATTTATGTCATGTGTATTTAATATTCACTACTGTTCTATTACTAGGAGAAAATGTTTTTCCATATCTTCAGGATAAAATTAAATTTATAAAGATCTTCCTAGATGACAAAAAACATTAACATAACAAAACAAATTATTTGCTTCAATTATCTGGCTTGGTCCCAGCGGAATTGGATAATCTGTATTTAAATTGGAGCTTGTTGTGCGTGGTCAGTTTAATGCAAAGTTCAAATTTCCGATTAAATTGTACTCCATCTGATTCCTGTCAATAGTCGGTAATCGTCTGTTCTTGTGGGACATGTGAAAATAGGATGTGGGTTGTAGTTCACCTTTACGTATTATAGTTCCTTGGGGAAAACAAAATAAAAATCCAAATAGCAAATTGCAGTCTCACTAGCTTGTTTAACAAGTTTTTTTTTAATTTGGCCAACTATGGACCGCAAAGAACTTTTTGGATTTTCTTCTTTTCCCCTCGCAGAACCTCTTCATGCGTTCGCTTCTTTTCTTTCTCTCCTCATCGAGAATGATCCGTTTTGGCCTCCTTCTAAACTCTTTCCTGTTGTGCGCCATCTGTAGTGTGATTCCAACTTCTGTCGCATTCCTTTTCAGGTTCTCTACCCATTTAGATGTGGCCTTTAACAGTTGTTGAAGATCCTTTTGGTCAGTCTGCATTCATCCATTCTTAGTAGATGTCCGTAGAACTTCAACCTCCGCTTCCTCAGTGTGTCCGTGATCTTCTCAGTATATTTGTAGAGTTCTTCGTGTTTCCCCATCTTCCAAGTTCCATCAGTAGATTTCTGTGGTATATTCCGCAGAATCATCCTTTCTCTCTTTTCGAGTTCTTGATACTCCCCCCTTTTTATTTAAAATAAGACACACCGAGGCGTACAATCCTTCACGTTGTACTGCCGATTTGTAGTGTCTGATTTTGGCCTTGTAGGATTATGACCGTTTGTTGTACTTGTTCTGCGTTAGCTTGTAGATTGTACATGTGGTTGTGACGACCTGTACTGACACCTTTATAGATCTATTCTACCCCACCCTCCTCCTCCAAGCATTGGTGTAGTTGCCCATTTAGAGCGCCTCCTCTAATCCTGATTCCTTTCGTTAGCTAGCAGACAGCTTGCAGGCCAGGTCTAGTTTTCTGGCTCTTCCTTTATATACCTCCTTATCTAGTCCGTTGGGTTGGATCCATTCCCCAAGGTATTTAAACTCCTCTGTTCTCTTTATCTTACCATGATTTACCTCCATGTATCTCTCACTTTGCTGCTTGTACCGAAGACCCGTTTTTACTGCGATTTCATGGAGACACAAACATCTTTCGAGCGTCTTCTCGGTGATTGACTAAGATAGCAAAGGTCATCGGCAAAAACTAAACATTTGATTTCTAGGTTTTTCCTCTCCCTCCCTAGGCGTATTCCTCTTATTATATCCAAATTCAGGGTTTCATTATTTTTCCATTAAGATGTTGAAGAGCATTGTGGATAATTTATCTGAGTCTGAGTTCTGTCTTAATTTCAAACGGATCAGAAATTTCCCCCCGAAGAACTTGATTTTCGAGATGGTAATCGTCAGTGTTTGTTTGATTTATCTCGTTTTTTTAGTGTCAATTTCAAACTCTTTCAAGGTACTAACTAAATAATGATTGTCAATTGAGTCGTATGCCTTTTAAAAGTCGACAAAAATGATCACAATGTTCTGGTTCCTTAGAGCTCTTGTTCGCAGAATGCTTTTTAGATCTTTTCGACGAATGATCTTCCTTTTCGGAAACTAGCTTGGTATTCTCCAATGAGGTGATCAGCCTGTTCTTCCACTCTGCTCAACAGAACTTTAGATGATATCTTAAAAGCGACTGGAAGTAGAGAGATCCCCTGTAAATATTTGGGACCTTTCGATTACCTTTCTTATGAAGTGGATGTATGAGCGCACAAGCTTAACTAGTTTAATCGACAAACTTCCCACTTTCGAGATTGAAAATGGATAAAACAAAGTACCGAAAATATCGTAGCGAAATAATAACGCACTACGAAAACAACATGCTATGAAAAAATCACATCTTAATATATGTGATGCTAAATAAGTTTGTTCTTCTTCCTTAGCTTTACGTTCTTTGAAGAGACATTGCCGCCGCTACTACAGTTCCCTGCCCGCCCCGGTTGACACTGGGTTGCTTCCAATTCCGAAAATTTAGTTTTGTCAGGTCCCTTTTCAAGCCATCCATCTATCAGAGTCTCGGGCAGCCTGCTAATCGATTCTCCATCGGATGCGATTCTAAAGACGTGTTCGCACGGCATGTGGTTTGCCAAACCTGACTTGAAGTTCGTTATACCTCGTGTCGTGGGAATGGTCAGGCTCGAAATGGCTTGTAGTAGCTTGGGATAGCTCGGAGGTGGCGCGACCTTTCCCGGGAAATGTCGGTAATTCGAGAAACATCAAAGGATTTTGGTCTGTCGAATTTTCGCTCGTGCAACGTTCCTACTGAAAAAGTGCTCGTGCGCAATGCAGTCGCATCGCAATCTCAATACATCTTCTTGTTAATTAACTTGTTTTCAGTCGGAGACAGAGATAAAATGCGTTTTGTGGTAGTTCTTATCCTGGTACAAGGTGGCTCGAGAAAAGATGCGAGGTGGCTCGAGATTTGTCAGACAACGCACTGCGAGAAAGGTGTGGCTCGGGAATTCACAAGCATAGTCAAGCGCCTACAGATTCGAGTATCCTAAAAGCTTTGAGTCAGGTTGGCTAACCCACAGGCCTTAACACACCTTAAAACACCTTAACAGGTCTTGTTCAGGCTGAATTGCATGGTAGGCCGGAAAGTGTTGACTTTTGGCGGAGCCATTCGCGTAGCTCCGTGTATAATGAATAGACGCATTTGATTGGTAGGAGACACGCGCGTGTGTACTCTTTCCCCGAATAATATAATTTCGAGAGATCTGCCTGAAACACGTGTGTGATTTTCGTGGGTAAAACCACAATGGCCATCAAGAACGAAGAAGCACCGACTCATCGTTCTTGATCGGCATAGTGGTTTTGCCGATAGTGAACCATAGTGGTTCGTGAGCTAGGCCTTCCGTATCGACCTCATCAAGCTGACGGAGGAAAATCGGTGGTAAGGGATCCTGTTCGCGCCAATTTTAATAAATCTATATTTTAATTCGAAATTTAAATCGATTTCGGCATCGATTAAAAGAAGTGGAAAGGTGTATCGACCTGGGGCGAAATCTTGCGATTTTAGAAATTTCGTCGCGAATTTATATATTTGCGGTAGTATGCTCCGAGTGGTAGAAGCGAAAAGACACGGGTTGAAGCGCGAACCCGGGGCGATCGACACGTGCACGCAACTAAATTTAATAGTTTCAAGTTAACCAGAGGGTGTAATTTTACCAATTACCAGCCAAAGGGCTGCAGGGACCACAAACGTCTGGAAGACAACAATTTTAACAGAATCCCTCCACCCATTATCCTCATTTCCTCCCTTGAAATAGGCGGCGGAAGGACGGTCCACACGGGGCGAAGACGCGAGCAACCCTAAAAGGTAAGTGATCAGACCAGCCCTTTTAAAGTTATCAAAATTGATTTTCGTGAGACACGGTCCAAACAGATCCTTTATAGAAATTCCATCTTGATTTCGTTCTCTCCCTTTATGGTACCCATCTTATTAGGTTTTTCTGGACGCGAGCGATCAGCGGGGGAAACGGTAAGTGTCTAGATTAGATAAAACCCCTTTTTAATATTTAAATACACTCCGCTAAAATACCAAACACCTCTTTTGGCGTTTTGTCCATCTCCATCCGGTTAACATGCCTGAATCATGTTAACCTCCCAGCTCTAATACTGACTATTATTGTTTCAGCGGCAAAAAGTTGCACTAGTTCTGCTCCTATATCCGTCCCGTGTTGGCAACCGCCCATATATGCTCCTTTCTAACCTCAGCAATCGTTGTTCTTGCTCTTGTCTTTACACTCGACTTTAACGGCTTATCACAGAGACTCCTAGTTTTTACCAATCGATTCAGCATCCTAAAATTAGACGAAAAGATATACCATATTCCTAAGCTTTTATTTAAATGATACCATCAAACCAGCCATCGATCCACAGATGGACTCTAACATTTTAATTCTCTTTGGGGGCAATTTTCAACCGATTTCCACAAATTTGGCCTCTAAAGAGGCCAAAGGAATTTGTATAAATTTTTCTGCAGGAAGAACTTGCAAAAAGTTAGAGGAAATGGCAATACATTGACAACACAACAACAATAGATAAACAACATTTGCAGCGAATAAACCCGAAAATCGTTTTTAACACTTCCGCTTCCATCGGATAAACTGACAAAAGGTCCGAAAATATCGCCAAAAAAGTCCATCGTTTTGATCAGGAAAAGGTGCGTTTCCGGATTGCTACAAACCTCTCTGTAACTATAATTGCCAGAGAAATGATTTTCGGCACACTGAAACTACGTGGCAAGACAACCAAATCGATGTGTAGTAAATTGTTTGGAAACATTCAATTTTTTACTGCGAAATTCTAAATTCAAATGATCGCGAATTTCGACTTCATAAGTCCGTATCTCAAGAACAGTTGCAGATAATTAAAAACTGATTGCGGCATAGTTTTCAGGAGGTCACTTCCCTACAAATGCACTTAGAATTCATTAAAAATATTCATTATTTTCCCAGTGCTTTGCTTGGATGATCAAATTTCGCGAAATTTCGCTCGATTTAGCCCCTCGTATCAAGTCATATATCGCGAACGGAAGCGGATAGCAAAATGCAATTATTATATTTACAACCAGCAGAGAAAACACTTTCGGATACGCTTTGAAATTGTCCACTCACTTGATAAATAATGATTTTAAATAAATACATTTTCTCGCATTTTCCGCAGATATTACGACGTTGTAACTTTTGAACGGCTTACCACAGAGACTTCTAGTTTTCACCAATCGTTTCAGCGTCCAAAAATTAGTCGGAAAACGTATATAATATTCCCTAGGAAGCTTTCGATTAAGAAATGCGATCGACACGGGAAGTCGAGATCGCGGAAACGACGAAATGCGAGAAAATCGATTTAGCTGAAATTGTTATTTTTTGAGTAACAGCAAAATTTAAAAACTTTTCTAAAAGCATTTTTGCTGCTTATTACAAATATGCAAATTATATTTCGCTATCTCTTTCCGTTCACGATCGTCTCCTAAAATTAAGTAAAATTTTAAGAAATCTTGGCGTTTGAGTAGAGATCCTGGAAACTAATGAATTTCTCAGAGATGATTTAAGTGTATTGGTATTAAGATGACCTTCTGAAAACAATGCCGCAATGCGTTTTCGATTTTCTGCACCCGTTTCTGAGATATCGACTTAACAAATCGGCAATCGTAAAATTTCAGTTTGAAATTTCTTGATGAAAAATTGCATCTTTCCCAACAATTTACACATCGATTTCTTCGTCTTGTTGAGTAGTTTCAGTGTGTCGAAAATGATTTCGTTGCTGTTTACCGTTTATGAGAAAATCGAAAAAAACCGAAAAAGCACATTTTTTTTCGACCGAAATGATGAAAAAAAATAGCGCGAATTTTTTGAAAATTCATTTCGCGATTTTTTTTGCTACCCGAAGGAAATCGAAGTGCTGAAAACAATTTTTTAGTTTATTTCGCTGTAAAGTTACAAATAAACAAGATATATAGTTTTTTCGCTGTTATAAGTAGTATCTTTGTTTTCGCTGTTTGGTTTTTTATAAATCCCTCTGAAACTGTAAATCTCATCGAAACCATTTTCGGCATACTAAAACTAGATGACAAGACGAGCAAAACAATGTGTAAATTGTTTGCAAAGATTCAATTTTTTACTGCGAAATTCTGAATTCAAACGTTCGCGAATTTCTACTTCCCACGTCCGGATCTCGAGAACGGTTGCAGATAATTAAAAGCGAATTACGGCGTCGTTATCCGCAGGTCATTTCCCTGCGAATGCACTTAGATTTCTTTAAAAATATTGATTATTTGCCCAGTTCTCTGTTTGGACGATCAAATTTCGAGAAATTGCGCTTGTTTTTGCCTCTCAAATCAAGTCATATCTCGCGAACGGAAGCGGCTAGCAAAATGCAATTTGTATATTTACAACCAGCAGGGAAAACACTTTCAGAAGCACTCTAAAATTATGCATTTACTTGAAATCGTTAATTATCACTTGATAAATAACGATTTCAAGTAAATGCATTTTCTCGCATTTGCCGAAGATTTCACGATGTCATAACTTTTGAACGGTTTATCACAGAGACTTAGTTTTCAACAATCGACACAGCATCCCAAAATTAGTCGGAAAATGTATCAAATACTAGGACGCTTTTATTAAAACATACCATCGAACCAGCCTCTGGAGCAGTAGTGCGCTATAAACTATTTTCCTTTAACAAAACAAACAAACCCATGGCGCTACAGCCTAGGGGGGGTTACGGGCGATGACTTTGCCATCTGCAGGAGAACGGTGGCTTATTTTTTAACCGAATATTAACCTTAACCTTATTGGATAATTAACCTTATTTTTTTACCAATCGATTCAGCATCCCAAAATTAGTCGGAAAAGATATATATTCCATATTCACAAGATTTTAATTAAATGATACCATTGAACCAGCCATCGATCCGCTGAATTAATCTAACATTTTAATTCATTCTTTGGGCAATTTTCAACCGATTTCCATAAATTTGGCCTAGAAAGATGCGCAAGAAATTCAGCTAATTTTTTCTGCAGAAAAGAAGTTGCAAAAAGTTAGAGAAAAGGACAGTAGATTGGATCTTGGATATTTTGAACATTTGAAGCTAATAAACTGGATAATTCAATTATTTGAAGGTAAATAAAATAGAAAATCGTTTTGAACACTTCCACTTCCTTCGAATAAACTGAAAAAAGGTCTTCAAATTTTTCTAAAACATCGCCAAAAAATCCATGGTTTTGATCAGGAAAAAAGTGCGTATTTGGATTTTCACAAACCTCTCTGAAACTACAAATCCCAACGAAACCATTTTCGGCACACTGAAACTAGACGACAAGACGAGAAAAACGATGTATACATTGTTCGGAAAGATTTAATTTTTTACAGCGAAATTCTGAATTCAAATGTTTCGACTTTCGCGAATTTCGAATTCACAAGTCTGTATCTCAAGAACGGTTGCAGATAATTAAAAACGGATTGAGGCATCGTATTCAGGACGTCATTTACTTGCAAATGCACTTAGATTTCCTGAAAAATATTAGTTATTTTTCCAGTTCTCAGCTAAGGCGACCAAATTTCGCTCGATTTTGCCCTTTAATTCAACTCATATCTCGCGAACAGAAGCGGCTAGCAAAATGCAATTAGTATATTTACAACCAGCAGAGAAAAGACTTTCAGACACGGTTTGAAATTTTCCACTCACTTGATAAATAATGATTTTAAAGAAATACATTTTCCGCAGATTTTACGACGTTGTAACTTTTGAACGGCTTACCACAGAGACTTCTAGTTTTCACCAATCGTTTCAGCGTCCAAAAATTAGTCGGAAACGTGTATAATATTCCATAGGAAGCTTTCGATTGAGAAATACCATCGACACGGGAAGTCGAGACCCGGGAAACGACGAAATGCGATAAAATCGATTTTGCTGAAATCGTTATTTTTTTAGTAACAGCAAAATTTAAAAACGTTTCTGGAAGCATTTCTACTGCTGATTACAAATATGCAAATTATATTTCGCTATCTCTTTCCGTTCACGATCGTCTCCTAAAATTTAGTAAAATTTTAAGAAATCTTGGCGTTTGAGTAGAGATCCTGGAAACTAATGAATTTCTCACAGATGATTTAAGTGTATTCGTGTAAAGATGACCTGCTGAAAACAATGCCGCAATGCGTTTTCGATTATCTGCACCCGTTTCTGAGATATCGACTTAACAAATCGGCAATCGTAAAATTGCAGTTTGAAATTTCTTGATGAAAAATTGCATCTTTCCCAACAATTTACACATCGATTTCTTCGTCTCGTTGAGTAGTTTCAGTGTGCCTAAAATGATTTCGTTGCTGTTTACCGTTTATGAGAAAATCGAAAAAAACCGAAAAAGCACATTTTTTTCGAACGAAATGATGAAAAAAAATTTTGACAAATTTTTTGAAAATTCTTTTCGCGATTTTTTTTTTGTTACCCGATGTGCTGAAAACGATTTTCTAGTTTATTTCGCTCTACAGTTACAAATCAACAAGATATATAGTTTTTCTCTGTTATAAGCAGTCTCTTCGTTTTCGCCGTCCGGTTTTTTATAAGCCCCTCTGAAACTACAAATCCCAGCGAAACCATTTTCGGCACACTAAAACTAGATGACAAGACGAGCAAAACAATGTTTAAATTGTTTGCAAAGATTCAATTTTTTACTGCGAAATTCTGAATTCAAACGTTCGCAAATTTTGACTTCCCACGTCCGGATCTCGAGAACGGTTGCAGATAATTAAAAGCGAATTAGGGCGTCGTTATCCGGAGGTCATTTCCCTGCGAATGCACTTAGATTTCTTTAAAAATATTGATTATTTTCCCAGTTCTCTGCTTGGCCGATCAAATATCGCGAAATTGCGCTTGTTTTTGCTTCTCAAATCAAGTCATATCTCGCGAACGGAAGCGGCTAGCAAAATGCAATTTGTATATTTACAACCAGCAGGGCAAACACTTCTAAAGTTATGCATTGAAGCACTCTAAAATTATGCATTGACTTGATAAATAACGATTTCAAGGAAATACATTTTCTCGCATTTGCCGAAGATTTCACGATGTCATAACTTTTGAACGGTTTATCACAGAGACTTAGTTTTCAACAATCGACACAGCATCCCAAAATTAGTCGGAAAATGTATCATATTACTAGGAAGCTTTTATTAAAACATACCATCGAACCAGCCTCTGGAGCAGTAGTGCGCTATAAACTATTTTCCTTTAACAAAACAAACAAACCCATGGCGCTACAGCCTAGGGGGGGTTACGGGCGATGACTTTGCCATCTGCAGGAGAACGGTGGCTTATTTTTTAACCGAATATTAACCTTAACCTTATTGGATAATTAACCTTATTTTTTTACCAATCGATTCAGCATCCCAAAATTAGTCGGAAAAGATATATATTCCATATTCACAAGATTTTAATTAAATGATACCATTGAACCAGCCATCGATCCGCTGAATTAATCTAACATTTTAATTCATTCTTTGGGCAATTTTCAACCGATTTCCATAAATTTGGCCTAGAAAGATGCGCAAGAAATTCAGCTAAATTTTTCTGCAGAAAAGAAGTTGCAAAAAGTTAGAGTAAAGGGCAGTAGATTGGATCTTGGATATTTTGAACATTTGAAGCTAATAAACTGGATAATTCAATAATTTGAAGGTAAATAAAATAGAAAATCGTTTTGAACACTTCCACTTCCTTCGGATAAACTGAAAAAAGGTCTTAAAATTTTTCGAAAACATCGCCAAAAAATCCATCGTTTTGATCTGGAAAAAAAGTGCGTTTTTGGATTTTCACAAACCTCTCTGAAACTACAAATCCCAACGAAACCATTTTCGGCACACTGAAACTAGACGACAAGACGAGAAAAACGATGTGTACATTGTTCGGAAAGATTTAATTTTTTACTGCGAAATTCTGAATTCAAATGTTTCGACTTTCGCGAATTTCGAATTCACAAGTCTGTATCTCAAGAACGGTTGCAGGTAATTAAAAACGGATTGCGGCATCGTATTCAGGAGGTCATTTCCTTGCAAATGCACTTAGATTTCCTGAAAAATATTAATTATTTTTCCAGTTCTCAGCTAAGACGACCAAATTTCGCTCGATTTTGCCCTTTAATTCAACTCATATCTCGCGAACAGAAGCGGCTAGCAAAATGCAATTAGTATATTTACAACCAGCAGAGAAAAGACTTTCAGACACGGTTTGAAATTTTCCACTCACTTGATAAATAATGATTTTAAAGAAATACATTTTCCGCAGATTTTACGACGTTGTAACTTTTGAACGGCTTACCACAGAGACTTCTAGTTTTCACCAATCGTTTCAGCGTCCAAAAATTAGTACGAAACGTGTATAAAATTCCATAGGAAGCTTTCGATTAAGAAATACCATCGACACGGGAAGTCGAGACCCGGGAAACGACGAAATGCGATAAAATCGATTTTGCTGAAATCGTTATTTTTTGAGTAACAGCAAAATTTAAAAACGTTTCTGGAAGCATTTCTGCTGCTGATTACAAATATGCAAATTATATTTCGCTATCTCTTTCCGTTCACGATCGTCTTCTAAAATTTAGTAAAATTTTAAGAAATCTTGGCGTTTGAGTAGAGATCCTGGAAACTAATGAATTTCTCACAGACGATTTAAGTGTATTGGTATTAAGATGACCTTCTGAAAACAATGCCGCAATGCGTTTTCGATTATCTGCACCTGTTTCTGAGATATCGACTTAACAAATCGGCAATCGTAAAATTGCAGTTACAAATTTCTTGATGAAAAATTGAATCTTTCCCAACAATTTACACATCGATTTCTTCGTCTCACCGAGTAGTTTCAGTGTGCCGAAAATGATTTCGTTGGTGTTTACCGTTTATGAGAAAATCGAAAAAAACCGAAAAGGCACATTTTTTTCGACCGAAATGATGAAAAAAAATATTGCCAAATTTTTTGAAAATTCTTTTCCCGATTTTTTTTTTGTTACCCGAAGTAAATCGAAGTGCTGAAAACGATTTTCTAGTTTATTTCGCTATACAGTTACAAATGAACAAGATATATCGTTTTTCTCTATTATAAGCAGCCTCTTTGTTTTCGCTGTCCGGTTTTTTACAAACCCCTATGAAACTGAAAATCCAATCGAAACCATTTTCGGCATACTGAAACTAGACGACAAGACGAGAAAATCGATGTGTAAATTGTTTGGAAGGATTCAAATTTTTACTGCTAATTTCTGAATTAAACTGTACGCGAATTTCGACTTCACAAGTTCGTATCTCAAAAACGGTTAGAGATAATTAAAAACGGATTGCGGCTTCGTTTCCAGGAGGACATGTCCCTGAGAATGCACTTAGATTTCCTTAAAAATATTAATTATTTTCCCAGTTCTCTGCTTGGACGGTCAAATTTCGCGAAATTTCGCTCGATTTTGCCCCTTCAATCAAGTCATATCTCGCGAGCAGAAGCGGCTAGCAAAATGCAATTTGTATATTTACAACCAGAAGGGAAAACACTTTCAGAAGCACTCTAAATTTCTGCATTCACTTGATAAATAACGATTTCAAGGAAATATATTTTCTCGCATTTGCCGAAGATTTCACGATGTCATAACTTTTGAACGGTTTATCACAGAGAGTTAGGTTAGGTTTTTTAGTTTTCAACAATCGATTCAGCATCCCAAAATTAGTCGGAAAATGTATCATATTACTAGGAAGCTTTTATTAAAACATACCATCGAACCAGCCTCTGGAGCAGTGGTGCCCTATAAACTATTTTCCTTTAACAAAACAAACAAACCCATGGCGCTACAGCCTATGAGGGGCCTGGATCTCCTTCCACAGAATACACTTGTGCTTGGTGTTTTGATTTTAGACGCAAGTGTAGGGGAGGCCTTACAGTTTTTAACGTGAATGGCGAGCCACTAATCGGGGGGGTTTTTTACTGCGATGACTTTGCCAGAGCCATCTGCAGGAGAACGGTGGCTTATTTTTCACAATGTCCAGGATTCGAACCCGGGACTTGCGGCTCCGAAGTTCTCCTATTTTCCTTTGCGATTCTACATTTCGTGTAAAATTTTATCGCGACCCCTATAGAAAGTAGACTTTTTAGGGTTCCGTTGTTATCAACAAGGAACCCTTATAGTTTCGATATGTCTGTGCGTCCGTCCGCAGAGATCCGTTTAGCTCAGAGACTATTAGAAATTGAGTTTTAAGTCATAAGAGTAATAATGGCAACTACGGAACCCTACATTGCGCGTAGCCCGACACTCACTTGGCCGTTTTATTTAAATTTGTTTATATGCCGTTTGACCTATTATTATTTTTGGTCGTGTTTTCCAGGTGTTTTCTTAGTATGTGATGTTTTCATAGTGCGTTTTTAAATCACTGTGATATTTTCTACGCGTTGTTTAACCACGCGTTGTTACGTCACAGAACCGAAAATAAATTCAAGTTGAGAAAATGATACTTCTACATAGACCACCAAATCTACAAGGAAAAACGTCTGATTTTGTTTTACTTCAATGTCGCGCTTCAAACTTAATAAACTTACTCTAATACCGAATTGCTTACTTTTTACTTTTTCGGCTTAGCGATTACAACTTACAAATAAAACGCAACTTTCGTAAATAAACGAACTACCTTTTGTAATTAAAAACATATTTGCAAAATTGTTAATTGCAAAACTAATTAGCAAAGAAAACTTTGTGCCTTTCATCTACCAGCACTAAAACATCTAAAACTAATTGAACCGCCATTTCCCCAAACTATCTATGAGTGCCTAACTATTGAGCTGCCTAAACTATGTGATCTATGTGTAGTGTATTTACGTGTCGCTCGTAAAACGGCCGAAACACACACCTGGCAGCAGTGGGCTTGTACGTGACGTCGTATTTCTCAACGTTTTCCACCGACGTGTCCCAGGAAACCCTAACGGACGTGGGGCTCAGGAACGTCACGGTGATGTTCTCCGGCACTCCCGGACCACCGGGCATCGAACCTATAAAACATAAATAATATATAATATATGTTTATGCTTATTTGTTGGATCATCCTAGTTATCAATTAGATTTATCTAGAGTTATCCTATAAGGTGTTTTTTACTGAAATTTATAACTTATTTGACTGAAAATTAGAAAAGTCGGTACTTACGTATTAACGCCATCACCGCTACATTTTTAAATGGCGCCAACCTACACCTAATTTTTTTATGATAAACCGTAAAATAAAACATTTTATTTAAAATTAAAACATTTTTAAAACTCAAAATACTTTATTTTTTAACCCCGGTTAGATTAGGTTGCCCGCCGCGAAGCGGACAGATAAATTAAGACAACATACACGCGGCAGCGCGAACTCTCGATCCAATATATAGCGGTGGTGGAGAATACGTAAGTACCGAAAAGTCTCTTAAGTATTTGAAAGTTACTTGAATAAACCTTCGATGTAGTGACATGTTTTTTTATAGTTATTTATTTATTCTTCCTACTGCCCTAGTGGATTTTGATCTTCCCTGCCTACCCTTGTGCTTGGTGTCTAGGTTTTAGACACAAGTATAGGGTGCGAGCCCTTATAGTTTTTAATGTGGGTGGCGTGCACTATATTATGGGATGTTCCTTATTTACTATGATGGCCTTCCCAGAGCCATTCACAGGAGGAGAGTGTCTTATTTCTCTTCCCGTGCCCCCGGGATTTAAACTTGTGACTTATGGCTTAGTAATCCGACACCTTAACTACTAGGTCACCACCGCTTCTATTTATTGCTACACGTAGCATTTTCAGTCTTCGTTTTTCGTTTACTTGCATATTTCATCACACGAGTATGGCGGTAAATAACGATCGATCCTTCTAGAGGCACCATGAAATTAAAAATAATTAAATCCTCAAATCACAAGTATGGAATTATGCTGCCGTCTTCCTGTGCATGGCTCTGACAAAACCATCAGTGTAATCTCCGACGAAACCTCCCCTAAATAGTGGCTCGCACAAAATCTAGATCATTTTCGGATAAAATATCAAATGAATGACACCTGACTAGGGATTGCAATCCGTTGTCATTTTCAATCCGGTAATTTTCAATCCATTGATCAATGGGTGAATTTCCATTGATCTGGCCGGATCCGTCCGGATCCGGTTGGGTCGATGAAAAATCGGTTATAATCAGGATAATTTTCCCTTTTCGTTCCAAAATGGACTGTTTCCAGGATAATCGAGTTTGTGTATTATATAGGTAGTTTACACAAACACACACATACTTCTTCTGCGGGTGCCTATCCGGTTCGAATGTTGGCGATCATCATTGCAATCTGGATATTATTTGCGGCTGTTCTAAATAATTCCGTTGTTGTTGAATTGAACCATTGCCTCAGGTTCTTCATCCAAGATATCCTTCCTCTGCCTGGTCCTCTGCGTCCTATTACTTTGCCCTGCAGTATGAGCTGCAGCAGTCGATATCGTTCTCCGTTTTTCATTATATGACCGGAGTATTCTAGTTTACGTTTTTTGATGGTAAACAGTAACTCTGGTTCCTTCTTCATTTTTCTTACCTCGAGTACTCGAGTTTTCTTACCTTTAGTACCTCGATGTTCGCAACTTTATCCGTCCAATTAATATTTAGCAAGCGTCTATAAAGCCATATTTTATAGACATTTCAAATGCCTCTAATTTCTTGCAGGATGCTTCAGTTAAGGTGCACGACTCAATACCATATAAAAGTATGGAGAAAATATAGCATCTAATATGTCTCATGTTCAGTGAGAGATCATGACTGCTAAATAGTTTCTTCATTTTAATAAATGCGGCTCTGGCTATTTCGATTCTTCTCCTTATCTCCAGCAAGTGGTCCCATCGGTCATTTACCATGCAACCAGGAAATGTAGTTGTTGCTACACGTTCGACCACTGTACCGCCGATAAAGAGTTGGCCGGGTGGTGCTTGGACCTTACTTATTAGCATATATTTTGTTTTGTTGATATTCAGTAAGAGACCATATTCTTTACTAGAGGCTACTACTTCCGACATTCGGCATATCTGATGTTATTAATTATTTCACCAATAACCACGACCCGCTCGAATCGAGTATCGAGTCTATTTTAGTATAATCTAATCTAGTCTAATCTCATCTAGTCTCATTAAGTCTCACCAAATCTCATCTAGTTTCATCTAATCTCATCTAATCGCATCTTGTCTCATCTGTTCTTATATAAACTCATCTGAGCTTATCTAGTCCCATGAAGGCCCATCATTTCATCTAGTTTCATATAGTCTCATATAGATTCATATAGTCTCATTTAGTTTCATATAGTCTCAACGAGTATTTTGTAGTCTCATCTAATTATATCCAAACTGATCTAGCCTGAACAAGTTTCATCCGAATTCATTTAATCTCATCTAGCCACACGTAATCTAATTTAGTCTAAGCTAGTCTAATCTAGACCAATTCACTCTAAGCTAGTCTGATCTAGTCCAATATAATCTAATCTAGCCTAATCTAGTCTAATCTAGCCTCATCAAGTCTTATCTATTCTCATCTAGTCTCATCTGGTTTTATCAAGTCGCATCTAGCCTCATCTTATCTTATTTAGTCACAACTAGACTCATCTGATCTTATCTAGTCCTATGAATGCCCACCTAATTTAATCTAGTTGAGGGGACGGTAAACTCTATGAACTTAAGAGCCAAATTTTTATTTAAAATGATTTCAAACTGTATCAAGGGCCACTGATGATTTCTTTTTCATAGTCTTATTTTTGTATTTTCTTCATAATTGGCTACGATTAAGCGCCTTAGCGATAATATAATTGGTGGCCTTGCCTACAGAAATCATAACTTTACCAATATCTTCTGGAAATGTTTGTGCGTCAAGTGCTTCTTGGCGAATTATGCAATGGAAAGATAATACGTCATGATTTTTTATTTATTTTTTTCAAATTGTTTTTTAAAATTGTAACAAATCCTTTTTTATTACCCACCATATTTTTAGCTCCATCTGTGGCAATTGACACAATTTTAGTAAGTGGAATGTGATTTTTCTTCAGACATTCGGTCACTGCATTTCAACATCTTCGTATGACCCTTGAGTGGCAATAGTCCCAGTTCTTCTTTGGGACCATCTGATGAAATATAGTGAGCAAAGAGGACAACTTGCGCAGTATCTTTTAAGTCACAAGATTCTTTTGATATTATTCATAATACCTATCTGCTTTATTGTTAAAATTGTGAAAATGTATGTCAGCCCCATTTATTAAACAACTTTTTGTTCCCACCATCAGTGAATGGTTTTCCGTTTTTGACGATTTCGTGACTTACGACAAAGCTTGCCAAGTTAGCATTATTTGTAGACTGCATCCGACAGTTAAAAGATGAAATTGTTTTTTTAAAATTAAGTTCTTCATTTGCTTTCTTTCTTACATCACCGAAGGGATAATTCTTTGCAAGTTTATTTTCGAAATGTATCTCGACATTAGACTTTTTGTTGTTTGCAAGTGTTTCATGGTAAATAAGACAAGTTGGAAGACCAGCTGCATTTGAGAGGAGTTTTGAGTTTGTGAATTATGCCCAAAAGGCACAATTTTGAACTATGCACTGACTTGACTGCGAGACAATAACTAAAAGAAATAATCGAGATCCGTGCTGTGACTGTGAATTATAAAGAACTTGCCGGCGGCGGTCGTAAGACTTCCGAAAAGGGACAGTTCTGTTTCTTTTTTTGCGATAAAGAGTTGGCCGGGTGGTGCTTGGACCTTACTTATTACCATATATTTTGATTTGTTGATATTCAGTAAGAGACCATATTCTTTACTAGAGGCTACTACTTCCGACATTCGGTATATCTGATGTTATTAATTATTTCACCAATAACCACGATCCCCTCGTTGATATTTAAGAGTGTTTCTTTTCATATTTCTTCAGAGTAGATGTTAAATAGCTGAGGTGATAAAACATAATCCTTGCCTTACTCCTCTCCTAATATCAATATTGTTGGTGGTCTGGTCCTCTACATTTACCACAACAGTCTGGTTCCAATATAAGTTGGCTATTACGCGAATATCTTTTTGATATAGTCCAATCTTCTGAAGTTGATAAGTTTATCGTGGTGTATTTTATCGAATGCTTTTTGAAAATCTATGAAACAAGCATACATATCATAATTCACATCCTTGCATCTCTGAAACAGTACTTGGATGCAAAACAATGCTTCTCTTGTACCTAGTGCATTTCTTATAGATTATACCCTGAATAATCTTCAGGAATAGTTTTAAGATATGGCTCATTAGGCTGATAGTTCGATAATCCTCGCATTTTTTCGCATTTGTTTTTTTTTGCAGTGTCACAAAGGTAGATTTTAGCCAATCCCTTGGTATCGCTCCGCCGTTGTAAATTCTATTAAATAGAAAACCTATTACCGATATGCTTTCATCGTCCAGCAGCTTCAAAACTTCTGCATGCGTGTTATCTGGACCCACTGCTTTACCATCCTTGCTTTGTTTGATGGTGTTCTGTACTTCACTTGTTATAATATTAGGAACAGTAGCTCCCGTAATTGTTGGTGGGTTTAATGGTCGATCATCTTCAAATAAAGTATTTATGTCACATCATCATTAGCCAGCCTTTTATGTTCCATTGCTGGGCACCACCGGCCTCTTCTCTGCCACATATCTAACCTCAGCACTAAGATTGAATATGGGGGACCTAGCGGTTTAACGTCGAATCCGAACGACAAATTTCCAGAGAAGATGTTAGGCAGTGAGACCCCACGGTTGCCTAAGCCGGATTGGGGAATTGAGTGTGATGGGTTGCAGCCATTAGTTTTAATTTTTACTGCTTTATAGTCTAGGAGCTAGCGACGTTTTCGAGAGAGAATTTTAGATAAGCTGGTTTTTAGATATGCTCTCTGTCTCACTTTCCCTGTCGGCATACGGGCTATCTGGCTGACGTCATAGGTTGCGTTCATTAGTGCGCATCGTATTTGTACAGGTAAAATAATAATTTTCCAAATCATTTTAAGAAGGTATTTATTTTTTTTATTAACTTTATTTAGCTTTTCGAAATGTAAATATATTATTGCCAGACATTTTTGTCATTGCTTACGATGTGCCAGACGCTAATTTTGATTTAAAAAAAAAAACAAAATTCAAATTATTTTAGTATGGCTGAAATTTTGAGATGATGTTATTTAAGTGTCAACAAATCTAAAATTAATTTGCCAGACAATAATTCGACCGTTAAACATCTGACAGACCGATTTAAAAATGCGGTATTATTCTGGGTGACAAAGAAATGGTTGCCAAATAGATGTCTGAAAAAGGACCGAAAGCTATTAAATTATTTTTTGCATTAATATAGTATGAAAACGATCCTTTATTATTGTGTAAATTTAACAAAATAATTAAGTATCGAAAAAAACAATTTTTATCCAGAAGCTCTCATATTTACATGTAAATTAAAATTAGATGAAGATTTTTTAATCCATAATCGTGTCATAAAAAAAGGAAGCATCTTGATAATCATCATCATTATTACTGCTCTCATTTTCATAATCATTGTCATCATCATCTTTTAAAGTGTTGTCATTTTCTAATAAGTTTTCTGTAATGGAATGGAAAGCACGATAGAGCTTTTGATAAAGAATTACCTAGGATTTGGGATATTTGATTGACGCATATCGCTCATTATTTCCCACACCCATAATAATCCCAAGATGCATTTAAATGATTCAAGTTGCCGAGTAGTATTATTAAAATAACCGAATTTGAGCAGCGTATAACAACTTCGGCGTCGAAATTTATTTGGAAAATATGATATATAATTCGAGAATCTGTTTCTTCGTGTTCTTCACAAAATAAGGAATCTTCAGCATTTTTAATAACTTTGTTATTTTCAACCCGGTATGAGTAGCACTTTGTTGTAATTTAAATAAATAATTTTATTACCAATGAAAAGGGTCATGTTATCTCAATTACCAATTATACCAATGATCTTAATGATGATGAAATAACTAGAGACAAATATTAGAGACAATAGACAATAACTAACTTCTTTAAAGTATATATTTTTAAGTTCAGCTATGAAATTGTGTGGACGGATTTGATTGGGCCCGATTATATGACATGAACGTTTAAAGTCTTTTATTGACTGTGAAAAGTATTGATCAAAGACAATGTCGATCAGAATGGATTTATATCGTAGTATCATATTCAGAAATTTTTTAGATATACCATTGAAGGTTACAGGTACTTCTTTCATTAGTTGTAACATGAAGACACCATCTAATATTTAATTAGCATACAGATATCAAAACACGAAGGTAGCTGCTGGACATTATCACCCATTTTCTTCTCAATTAATTTTACTAATTGAGCTTTATCTGTTTTACAAATACTGCCATCTGTGTGGCACATTGATGTTGGGACCGGTGTAAGTGGAAATGTCAATACTTTCTCAATATCGACCTTGTGAGTTAAGGATATCCCCAACGTTCTACCAAAATCTCTTTGCATCCTCAGCTCAATAACTTTATTTCGGAGAGTTAATTGTTTTTTAGTGCCTCGGCAAAAAGTGAAGCACTCGATTTTTTTATAGGTTTGTCAAATTTTTATAGGTTTGTCAGTAGGAGCTTAGCTACACCTTGAGAAACAGGTTTTGCAGTAGCAATATTATAAAGATTATCTTTATCTAAATCTGGATTGAACGAATTTTGAAATTACAAAATTTTTTCAAAATACAAAATTGAAAAATACAAAATTGACGTAATAACAAATGTTCCGGCCGAATTGTATCTTTGGTTGCCGGGAAGGTAGGCCGGGATGTGTTGACTTCTGGCGGAGCGGTTCGTGTAGCTCCGGGATATACGACGTATTTTGGATTGATTCGAGACACGCGCGGATATATCATTTTTTTTGACCCAACAAAAAAAGAGATTAATTTCGCGATCTGCCTGAAACACGTGAGTCGTCGGTTCTGTTGGTTTTCTTGATCGTCATTGTAGTTTTTGGTTCACGAAAATTTCGTCGTCGTGGCCCTGGGTCTTTCCGATGCGACCTCTTCGAGCTGTTGTGCCGAAAACGGATAAATATCGGTGGTAAGGTATCCTTTCCCGAAATCCCGTCTTTGTTTTCGTTCTCTCCCTTCCTGGTGCCCCCCCTTATTGAGGTGGACGTCCGGACGCGAGCGAGCAGCTGAGGAAACGGTCAGATAAAACCCTATTTTTTTTCGTATTGCTGTATTGAAAAAGACGTCGGTGCCTACAAAAAAAAAATTCTTTGCAAATTTACTTAAATCGTTCGGTTTAGCCAAAAAAGTAAAAATGAAATTTGTTTTTCAATGGTTTCTGAATTTACATGAGTTTATGTAGTCGAGTCTAGGTGTTGAAAGTAATGTATGCTATAGTTATGTCAGACATCATGACGAATCTATCTAATGAACGGCACAATTATCACAATAATGAGTTTATAACTATTTACTTTAATCAACTTACAATAAATACCGTATTTGCCGGTATATAAGGCGTAAGGCCCTAAAATTTAACTACTTTTTGTCCGCCTATAACGCGGACTTATGTTTTAGAGGCAATTTTTTTGGAAGAAAATTGCGCATTATACACCGGCAAATACGGTAATTATTTTAAGTATACATTATTTATCACAAAATCAATTTTGATTTTGAAGAAACCATGTGACGCCATGCCCACCACTTATTTAAAGTACCTACTTATGCCTCAGCGGGATTATTTTACCAAAAATTAGCATCACCGGATCCGGTGACCGGATCTGGTATATTGGCACCGTATCCGGTAAACGTTTAGTGATGCCGGATCCTATTTTCCGGAATGCAATCCCTACACCTGACTCAGACAATAGGACAATATTTCTCTTGTTCGACTCTTCCATATAGAAGTCAGAATTGTCATCTTCTCCTAGTTTTTTCTGTCAGTTCTGGCAGTTCTTCATTTGTTAGCGATTTGTCATCTTGTAGAATGTCTAAATATAATCTGCGTCGACTTCTCTATAGGTTTGCCATTTGAACAAGCTCATTCTGGATGTCATAGTAAGTTCCGCTTATTCTATTATAAATTCAGCCCTAATTTCTTCCTAACTGCTATAAAGCAGCGTAGTGATAATGTTAGTTTACCCCAAGATCGTTCGATATTGTAGATAACATTCCTTATGTTATATTCCGTATCTTCCAGCGTTCTTTTATTGACTCTTTTGTGACACTTTTGTCCACTGCGTCAATTACGTTTGAAAAGTTTACTGAAGGAAACGTTGCTATAACGCCCTGATCCATGGGTTGAATCGGATCCGGACAACTCGGCGCTTCCAAATCGGCACCGGACAACGCGGCACCGAGAAAAGTCGGCACCGGATAAGTCGGCACCGGACAAATCGGCACCGAGACATTTCGGCACTTGTATTTTTAATTTTCTTTCAACCTCTTATCCTTTTAACCTTTAATAAAGTTATTTTATTTTATTATTAGTTTTTAATTTAAGGCGGTTTTCATGTCATCATGAATTGTACTGTTGGCTAGAAGGTGACTAAATATATAGTTTACAATTTCCTTCATCTTTCAGGGGGCGTGCGTTACATTCTTTAATTATAAAAAGATTTCTTTTGTTTTTGATATTACCAAAACCTATGTTACAATAGAAAATTTATATATTCATACACTGATGACTGGTGCCGAATTTTCCCGGTGCCGAGTTGTCCGGTCCCGAGTCGTCCGGTGCCGACTTATCCGGTGCCGATTTATCATGTACCGGGGTTGAATGAGGTTGTGTTGTGTTCGGTGGAAGGAACATAACTATTTTTTTCCTGGCTTTCCATAAATTATCGAATCCAATTAAATGAATTAAAATTTCGTCTGTTTTAAATTTAAATAAAGTTATGCCATTAGCGCCTATAAATAAAAGCATGGAGCGCAAAACTATTTATTGGCATCGATGAAATCGATGTTCCATGCTTTTTTTATAGCCACTGATGTCATGGTATTATTTAAATTTATAGTAAATTTATTCCGACACTAATTAGCGGATTAGTACTAATTAACACAAGAAAGTTCAACTAATTGCTCATTAAATTTTTCTATCTATTCCGACACTAATTAGCAGATTAGCATTATTTAACAGAAGTTTGAATTAATTGCTTTAAATTTTACGTCCTGCATATTATGAATATATTTAGCCTCTTGTGTGCCATCCTTAATCCCACTCGCACCGTTTCCGTTTCAGACTAAAAGCTTATTCCAAAATGGTCAGCAGACTGTCTGAATGATATAAAATCATTTATAATACAGTTTGCTTGCAGTTTCAACTGTTATTAGAACAAACCCTAACCACACTCCATGGTTTTGATTTTTTATATTGCTTATATTACTTATATATTGCTTATATTGCTGTATTATTACTGTATTGCTTATATAATCGTTATTAATTAATAACGTTCTGTTAGTGTTTACCTGCTAATCCGGCACTGTGTAGCAGTATAACAGTAGCCATTAAGATCATATTAGCTGCACACTAAGTCCCCAGTTGCCCCAAACATGGCGCTGACCGGGGCCTGTCTATGCCGAAAATATCACCCGTTCTATTTCCTCCCTCCTTGAATACATCTTCTGCTGCGTCTGCACCCCCAACAACTAAAAAGAAACAGAACAAAATAAGTTTAAGTTTAACTAGTTTGCAAGGATTTCTAGTTTATTGTTGTGTACCAAGTTTTGTATTCTAAACTTCTCTAGATCTGTCTATCTAGGTGAGTGATTTGTGGATTGACCAACTCCCCCGAGTTTATAGGATTTTTTTCGCAATCGACAAACATTCAGTCGAACATTTTTAAAATAAGATTAGAAATTTAGATAATAGTCATAATTTAAAGGTTGAGACTTCATGATGTAAAGCAGGGATTGGCAACTCGCGACCACCTTTTAAAAACTTATTATTTATTGTCTCCTAAACTTATCTAGATTTGTTTATCTAGACGAGTGATTCCCGAACAAATCAATTTGCGGATTGACCATCCACCATGCCACGCAGGATATTGAAATATACAACATGTATTTGCATGTTATTACCAGTCCCAGTACATTTTCATGTCACTAAGCGAGTACTAGATAAATAACATTGTTTTAAGATCGTTTCTTTCCATTTACTAACCGTCCAGGCCGGACCAGTCCGCTCACCCTGAATGAATGCGAAATATGCGACACACGGTTGGCAGATTTTAAAGGACAAGTGAAAATAATTTTAAATATAAAAATTAATTTAAATATGAAATAAATTTTAAATTTGAAATATGAAATAGGGGGTTTAGTCTTGTCCATCTAGTCATATCCGTCTAGTCTTGTCGGTCTAGACTTGTCTATCTAGTCTTGTCTGTCTTGTCTTGTCTGTCTTATCTTGTCTGTCTAGTCGTATCTGTCTAGTCTTATCTCTCCAATCTTTCCCTCTATTCTTGTTTGTATAAACTCTCTATTCCACTTTGGCTTTCAGTAAGCGTATTTTGCATTTATTCAGGGTGCGCAACCCGGACGGTTAGTGAAAACCGCCCTAGTTGTCGCCTCCCCGACCAGGAATCCTACACGAGTCTGCTGTATTGCCAGGTGGGTATGTTGTCAACTACATTACCGAGGAGGACAGCCTTGTCCTTCCTTTGCTTCTTCGACAAAGCAATGTTGTTATAAAGTTCCAATCTTACAATCAATGAAGAGCTTCAGCAGGTGGATTTGTAGTTTCCAAATTAGAAGATCGAAGTTTCCCAGCTTGGACCTTCTAAGCCTACCAACGAAGATTTGAGATCTAAACGATTTTTCGTTCTTCGTGTGATTACAGAATAGTATACATTAATTTCAACACCAAGACCCGACCAGTTCAACATCAAAAATTCCGACCAAAATCGAACAGGAAAATTTCAAAAATAGCGAGAAAATGTATTTACCCTAGAAGGATTTCAATGAGACTTTTTCTGAACATGGGTATCCACAAGAAGTACCCTTTGAGCAAATTTGAACGTTCTGCCTCCAATGGGGGCGGCGTGGGGAATTATTTTTGCTTCACAGGTTTTTTGCAAATATTTCGTCAACGCTTCAAAATAGAAAATTGTAGCCCAGATCTCCATATGTACGACGTCGGTGTCTATAAAAAAGTATTTTTAGAAAACTTAGTTAAATCATTCGGTTTAGCCACAAAAGTAAAAAATATGAATTGCAATTTTTTTTTAATGTGTACCCATCCTTTGAATTTCGTATCTCAATTTACATGAGTTTAAATGGTGGGGTCTAGGAGTTGAAATTAATGTAAGGTGTATAAAATGTCTGCTCCTGATTTTTATTGTAAACCCAGCCCCCGTCGAAATGCAACGAACACCAGGAACACACCGAACGGGACAACAATACGTAAGCGACAAAAATGGGAACCCAAAGCCCTAAAGAATCAAACTAGGACACCAGGACTAAATACAGGACAACAAACGAGTACCAAACACAGTCTGCGGAAAAGTGCAATTCAACAAACCGCAAGGAAACAAAGGAGATCATACTTTTATCGTCGAAGCAACAACAATGGAAACCAAAAACCCCAAAGGACCAAACTATCACACCAGGACAACAAACGACTACCCAACAAGTACTGCGCAAAAATAAGGCAACTCAACACACGGCAAGTAAACAAAGAACACCATATTTTATCGTCGCTGTGTTCCAAGGAGCGTAGTCTATCCTGGGAGTCTTGTGTTTCCTTGATGAGATAATTGCGTGGCTTGTGACGCTTGCTGAATAGAAAGAAATGATCTTAAAAATAATGTTATTTTTCTAATATTCGTTTAGTGACATAAAAATGTACTGGGGCTGATAATAACATGCAAATGCCTGTTGTATACTTCAATATCCTGCGTAGCATTAGCCAGGGAAGTAGTTGTTTCAACATGGGATTTATTTTATAGGTTTAGTAAGACTTAATATTATAGAGCTACGAACAGGTTGAACATATTTATATATTCGGGCTATATTTCGCCCTTAATAAATTTATTGTTTAGATGTGTCTATCTAGACCAGGAGTCGGCATATTTTTGAATGTGAAGAGCTAAATTAATAAGGAATCAGTATAACAAAAATATCAGCGAATCAATATTTACGATAATTTCCTCATTTTTCTGAGGCACATCTAAAAAATTAATTCGATTGTTACCTAAGTGTTTATACTACATAGACTAATTAATTATATATCAATTTAAAGCTAATTTAAACTACTTTATGAATTCTATTAAGTCGTTGCAAAATTCATTATGTTTTCAAAAATATTGCCCTTTTTCTGTGACACTATTTTAATGGACCTTTTAATAGCTGATTTTTTTTGTGTGCGCATACGTCAATTTCCGCCATATTTTTCGGGCACTTACGTATAACCAGTGAAAATAAAAAATGTGCCCAAAACTTTTATATTCCCGCCTTTTAAACATGGCGGACGCGCATGCGCTTAACTAACTGTAAAAAGCTCTATTAGATTTATTAGACTTATAAGAGTATCTCACAAGGAGACAGACTAGTTAGTATCTTGTCAGTGGTAGATTGTAGATAGTCAGTTAGTTCCAACTCAATTGTAAACGAGTAACATCTCATTTTATAGATAATTTAATCTAGTTTAAGCACATTAATAACTCATTTCAATATTAGTGATATTATTGGAGATATAAGGAATTTACGAAATTGTTACGCATGCGTGTTAGTCAATTTTCAAACGTCAATTGTTATATAATTATAAATGTTAATACTACACAGTATTATTATATATCATTTTAAAGATAATTTAATCTAGTTTGGGTAGTATTAGTAGGTATGTAACCATTAATACGTCTGTACAGTATTAATACCAAAAATAATACTACTACTCATGGGCATAGCCAGAGAGGGGTTTTAATAATAAATATTAAATAGAAATCAGGTGGACCGACTAGAGACGACTATCTTCAAGAGAGCATGGCATGGTATGGCAGCATGCCCCCAAACTAAATCCTGGCTACGACCGTGCTACTACTAATATATAAAAAATACTACTAGTAGGTATACTACTACTAATCTAAAATATACTACCATGTAGTATACTACTGGTATATAAAAATAATAATAAATGTATCGTGTTTAATATTTATTTTTCCATTCAATTTGAAATCATAAGAAACTACTCGGTGCGTAACTGTTCTAACGAGGGGCGATGGAGTGTTTCGTGTTTGAAGAGCCGCAAATGACCCAGCAGAGCTCGCGAACTGCGGTCTTCCGACCCCTGATCTAGATGAAAGAAGTTCACAAAGAAATCAATTTGTAAATTGACAAACCCCTCGAGTTCGTTCGAATTTTGTCAATTGGAAGTCGAACATTTTTAACATATTTAAAATAAATAATTCATATGTAATTATTAGATTGTAATAATAATTTAAATGTTGAAATGAGAATTCATGATCTAGAGCAGGGAAGAGTAATCCGTGGACCCCTTTACGTTGCCGAACTGATTTTCAAATATTTTACATTTATTGTTTTTTTTTTCTGTCGATTTGTCAAGATTTCTTTGTGTTATTTATGGGATTGAACAAATAAAACCGCAATTCCATTGAACAAAGCGAATGTAATACAGGAAGGAGTATAAATAATGTACGTATTCTTAAGACTAAATAATACTATCATTATTTATGGCTATTAAGAGTTCAGGTTGCTCCCCTAGGCGCCGATCTTCCATAATTTATGGCCCAGATTTTGCACCGAGAGATTTCACGCGCGTAAATATTTTATGTCGTCGCAATGTAGAAGTTCACTTCGCGACATAAAACGTAAAGAAAAGCTATAAACATCTGAAAAATTTAATCGAATCATAATATACTTTGTCTACGACCATTATTGTAAATGGCTATTATTGTACAGTTTTCGGACAATGTAAATACATAGTAACACATACGTATGTAACAGTCCGGGATTAATGATAATTTATGATTAATAACACACTAGTGCGTTTGGTTTACGATTCGTTGATTAGTTGCACGTTTATACGCTTGTTAAATATAGTTATAGTTAAATAACTTATAACTTAAATAACTTATAAGTTAACTAATAAGTTAAATAATAAGTTAAATAATAAGTTAAATAACTTCGTAATTTTGAAATAATCATTAATCGTCACATCATTCGCATCCAAGCTGTCATTCATTTCGATTTCTCACATTTCGATCTAACGAAAACTACGAAGTGAGTATTACATAATAAGGTATGTAACCATTATTTCTTTCCAATTCTATCAAGTTAAATAATGTCCAGTGATAATGACAATGAGAATGGCACACCGCCCTAAATTGCTGAAAAAGCGAAACAAGCCGCCCATAATTTGCCACCGATTAAGTCTCGAGATCGGTACGAGGATGCATATAGAAAATTGGAGAACGAAGTATAAATTGAAATCGTTGGTAGATTTTGCTTTTAGGTCCCCCTTGGGTATCAGATTTAGAGGGGTGCAAAGCTAATTCGCGTCCGTAGTAGAACACTACACGTACGGACAGAAGGACCTTGTGGTCGATAGCCCTTTGTATAATGTATAAAGTATACAATAAATATATTCTCTCTCTCTCTCTCTCTCAAGAGGGAATTAATTGAAATATACTACACGTGCGTGCATCCTGGGTAACGCTAAATGAGATGGCATAAACTGGCAACCAGACTATCATTATCACAATGGCTAACTGTACAGAAACCCACGGTTCTTCTCAGAACCACAAGACTAGACATATTGGAGCCTCAGTCTGAATTTTCCAGCTGAACATTGAAGGCAAAAGCAGAGCCAAATGCCAATATTTATCCAAACTTTTACAAGATAACGATATCCACCTGCTCGCTGTCCAGGAAACCCATCTGAATAATGAAATGCTGTCGCCTCACATATTGTCTTCTGGGGCACCCATAGATCGAGAAGTTAACGCAAGTTAAAGTGACAGAATTACAATCAGAATATTCTCGGCCCTTCACCTATGGAGACATTACATGTGCTCTAGAGCAGCTATTCTCAACCGCTGGTCCGGCGGACCACCAGTGGTCCGCGGAGAAATTTTACTGGTCCGCGGACAATTTTTTCTATCCGCGAAAAAAATTTACTTATAAAAACTAAATTTTAATTTATAAAATTACGAAATACAAATATCTTAAACTAATTTTAATTCTATGTAATTTATGATTAGTACGGCACTGAAGAAAAAAAAAGAAAAATAATTACATATCTTTACATTTAAATATTATTGTAAGTAAATGATAATAAAAATGTTACAATTAACTTGTAGTAGTTCTACCAACAGGTAGATTTTTGGTGATGGATATATATTTTTCCTTATTTTGGGGGATGATATCAATTTTTTCTTCGTCAGATCCAAATTCTTTAATAAATAAATGAACATCATAATTCGACATGTTATGGAAAAATACCGGGATCATTTTAAGTATTTTATAATTCAAATTACAATTTGAGTGGGCGGCTCCCCGAAATTTACCCGTTAAATGATCGTGATCGGCGACTCTGGCGTCTGTTACTTGTAATAATTAATTACATATGTGACAAGAAGTGGCCGTATCGTAGGAATTTTGCTCATCTGCAGTTAATTTAATCATCGGAAGTATAACGCTTAAATGTTCCCTGTATAATTCCTTAACATATGCATAGAGGTTCTGACAAAACAATTTCGGGCAATCTTCCCCGGAATAAGTGAAAAATTTACTCAATGAGTCATCGAATGAACATTTTATATTATAGGCGAAACTGTATGGTACATGGATATGTGTCTGATTAGTATAGCTATTGTCAGGGTTCGGTGAGCATGTATCAACAGGTTTTAAAATTGATTCAAAATCTGCGTATACAACAAAGGGTATACGCATTTTTTTATCGAAATTTTGAAATTTTAATATATTCCCCGGCATCATATCTTCTCTCTTATGTTATACAAGGTCTTCCGTCGGCACAATAGTGTAAATTTTGCTGCAGTCATTCAATTTATGTTGATTAAACGCGAATTCATTTGAAAAAAAGGTTAAACAGCCGTCACATAAATATTTTTTTCTACAATCTTCAGAGATTTGAAGCCGTGAAATATTTTTAATATAAACATAATGACCTTTAACCCCTTCTTCCAAATATAATAAATTTACATGTCTTTCCCTAGTCGCATTAGTATGGTAAATTGGTCCTACTACGTCATGTTGTTTAGATTTAAAATTAAACTCCAAGCTATAAACGTTAATACTAATATTATTCATCTGTTCAAATTTAGGAATGTCTTTGATTCTAAGCGGAAACTCTAATCTGTCATATTTTAAAATTGAAGAAAAGTAGGGATATGATGCCGGGCGATCAGAACTCACATTCGTGGGGTGTAATGCGAATACAATGCTCAATTAAAAACAAAATTCGTCTACATTCTGAACATTGATACAAGCTTTCCGATCCCTAATCTCTTTTGGCAGTTCAATAAATGACGACCCACGAATTGGTTTATATTTATTGATATTAATTTCTAAATGGGAAATCTCCCTTAGTGACCAACCCGAATCTTTCTCCTGAAACTCGTTACATTTGGTTTTAATTTTGGCACACATACTCATAAATTTCATCAAAGTTACTCATGCTACGTGTTATTTCGCGATATTTTGTGTTAAATGACTTTAATTCACCTTTGTGTAGTAGTTCTTTAATACCTAGTAAAATTTTGTCAAAGAAATATCACTGGTCCGCGAATCTTTTTTTTTAATTTTACTGGTCCGTGGGCCAAAAAAGGTTGAGAAACGCTGCTCTAGAGGATGTCAAGCCAGGCAAAGCTCTAAGTTTCTAATAAATCTGTGACTAATCCGCCTCTGGTTGGATAAGCTCCTCACTAACATTCTAAATAGAGGAATTATCCCTCGCCTATTTAAACAAAGATAATAGCGGTCCAAAAACCAGGAAAGGCAAATGATAAGCCAGAGAACTATCGTCCCATCGCGCTTCTAAAGGCTAGCTACAAACTATTAGAGCAGCTTCTGTAGAACAGAATAAGCTCAAAGATCCTTGAAGCATACCAGTTGAGCATGCTGGATTTAGGCCAAAGCGAAGGGGTGCCGGCCAAGTCTTGCCGCTTACGACGTATATAGAGGCCGGGTACCAGAAGGAGCAAAAAAATCTAACAGCCTAAACTAACAACAGCATAAGACACTGTCTGGAAACAAGGACTGCTCTACAAACTCTTTCGCCAAATATCCTGCAAAACAACAATGCGATTAATCGATAATATGCTGAGCAAAAGACCATTGACTATTTCGTATTGCCAAGGAAAATTCACTGAGCGACTGGAAGAAACTCAATGCAAGAGAACCTCAAGGCTCAATTCTGCTCCCACTCCTGTTTAACTGTTACTTTGCTGATATGCCCACAACAAGATTGAGAAAATTCGGCTACGTTAATGACTGGGCAATAGCAACCAGAAGCAAATCAATGGAAGAAATGGAGCAAACGCTTACAGATGACCTGAACGCCCTAGGGAAATACGTCTAAAAAACCAAGACAAGAGAGTATGAACATCGGTAACAGACTGCTGCACCACAAACGGTACCCTAAATAAGTAGGGAAAGATAGTTCGCTCTGGCGCCAACGCAACCACCGACCAGTGCGCATGCGCGATGAGACCTTCGTTCTAACCTAAGTCGCTAGATGGCGCTTTAGTTCAGTTTTTCTCTTGGGAAAGATGATTCGTTCTGGACCCACCTCCCGCACCTTATGGGAAATTACATGTAAATCTTGGTCCAAGCACCTTATGGGAAAATCCTATACAAAATAGACCAGCCTCCTGTTTAAACCTGTTTATTAGCTGTTAATACCCGTTCAAACCTCTTAAATTCTGTTTATTAGCTCTTAATATCAGTTCAAAACCTGTTCATTACCTATTAGATCATGTTTAAACCACATTGGATCTGTTTATTAGTTAAGAGGGTGTGAGGTCTATGTTACCTCACGTTCCTTATAATCTGGTTCTGGTCTGGTTCTAGCGCATGCGCAAACCGCCAATACCTGTTTATTAGCTGATTATACCTGATTACTACCTGGTTAAACCTGTTTATTAGTTGATTGAACCTGTTTATTAGTTGACTACTACCTATTTAAACCTTTCTTAGAAAATACTGCTTGAACAGGTATTGGCGGTTTGCGCATGTGCTAGAACCAGACCAGAACCAGATTATGAGGAACGTGAGGTAACACAGACCTCACACCCTCTTAACTAATAAACAGATCTGATGTGGTTTAAACAGGATCAAATAGGTAATGAACAGGTTTTGAACTGATATTAAGAGCTAATAAACAGAAATTAAGGGGTTTGAACGGGTATTAACAGCTAATAAACAGGTTTAAACAGGAGGCTGGTCTATTTTGTATAGGATTTTGCCATAAGGTGCTTGGACCAAGATTTACATGTAATTTCCCATAAGGTGCGGGAGGTGGGTCCAGAACGAATCAACTTTCCCAAGAGAAAAACTGAACTAAAGCGCCATCTAGCGACTTAGGCTAGAACGAAGGTCTCGTCGTGCATGCGCACTGGTCGGTGGTTGCGGTGGCGCCAGAACGAACTATCTTTCCCTACTTAAATACTTGGGAGTAACTTTTGACAGAACTTTATCCTTGAAACAACAGCTAACTAAGACTGCCTGAAAACTCAAAACAAGAAATAACATCACAAGCACTTCGTGGGGATCCTCCGCCTACCACGCTTCGTTGTTCCGCATTAGAGCTTGTTTACTCTACGCTGGAATATTGTGGTCCGGCCTGTCTAAACAGCCCACACGTTAAAATGGGCGACGTTCAACTGAACCATGCGATGCGTTTAATCTCAGGCACAATTAAATATACACCAAGTCACTGGCTACCGGTACTAAGCCATTTTTTTTTTATCCAAGTTTGATCCAATGTGCCGGGTATTAACCCTTCAAACATTGCGGCCTATTAGTGGCCTATTGTATTTTGCCCACATTCACTTATAGGCCCAGGAACCTAGTTGTTATTATATACCTAGTACTAAGCCATAAACCATCTCCAGCGATAAGGAGATCCCCTGCACTTATCGGAGAGTACAACAAGGTTCTTCAAAACTACCACAACTACCAATAAACAGAGAGTTTCTCCACAACTACCAATAAACAGAGATATTGATAACATAAGAAAGATTAGGCTGCGCTCAAGAAAACTCACTATCCGAACAGCAAAAACCTGGCGACTGCTGACTTCAACCCAATAGATTGAGTGGCGGCAGAAATGGACCCAAGCAGCCCAACCGGAACTTCGCAACATGCCGTGCGTAACAACTACCCCAGCTGGCTTTGATCTACCATGTAAGACATAGACAACACTTAATCGGATTAGGACCAAACATGGCAGGTGTCCGATGCCTTCTACAAGTGGAACATAATACCCTCCCCACAGTGTGACTGCGGCGTTGAAAGGCAGACGGTCCGTCACATCACGGAAGATTGCAATCTGAGGGCATACGGAGGTCATACAAATGATTGCCTGACAGCGACACCAGACTCAATTTAGTATATTAATAATTTAGGCATCTGACTGTAAATTGTATTATATTTTCTATATTTTACATTGTGCTACATGTACCGCTATTTTTATCACGACATATTATGTGATGTGTGTGTGCCATACGATGAGAAGGTGGTGGGCTATTAGTCAAGGTGTCAGACTTCGGAGCAGCTAGTCCCGGGTTCAAATCCTGGACATTGTGAAAAATAAGCCACCGTTCTCCTGTAGATTGCTCTGGCAAAGTCATCGTGGTAAAAATCTGCCTCGAAACACCCCCGATTAGTGGCTCGCCATCCACGTTAAAAACTGTAAGGGCTCCCCTTCGGTTGTGTCTAATAGCAAGACACCAAGCACAAGTGTAGGCTGTGGGAGGAGGCCAAGGCCCGTCCTGGGCTGTACCGCCATGGGTTTGTTTGTTTGTGTCATACGATAACTAAATAAATCAGTTTTGGAAACAAAATTGACGCATGCGCAGTAAATTGTAGAGCAGTGGTAATAAAACAGTTTTTAAAAGATGCCGCCCGTATGTAGTCCAAACCAACAATCCTTGCCAGTGTATCTGATCCTGGATCAAAAGATCGCGCTGTCGCGCGTATATAGCCTTGATTTATGCCATGCTTCGCGGCATGTCAGGCATTCTAACCTAGATTACAGCAACAGACCTTGTCACTTTATCCAGAGGTCGCGCGTATGTATTCTTGATTTATCTACCGCTTCGTGTTATGTCACAATCAGTGACAATTGTGCCCAATCAGACCTAGGTTAAACCAAAATTTCTGCGAGCACATTGTCAGTTTATAGTCATCCCTGTATTGAAAGTATTACAGTTTTTCAGCCATTGGTTTGTTTACATTCTTACTGTCAAATTTTTTTTTACAGTGGCGCTGTAGTCTAAGGGGGACCTAAGAGCAAAATCAACCAAATCGTTTTCAGGAAATTATCATACTTTGATGAATTATCGCAAACGATGAAATCATCTTCAGTTTGGGCAATTTATTCATTGATATGTAAGTCATTTTCCAGAAAATTTGAACCTAACCTAAACCATATTTTGAGTGAGAATTTTCTTCATCCTACAAGTTCATGTTATGGCTATCGATCATTCCTTCCCTTCTAAACGCAGCCTCATATGTATATACGTATCAATTTTGGAAACCGTTCTTCATTCTGTTGTCTGCTGTTTAAGAACCACCTACAAAACTGTACTCGTGGAGAAAAGTCATTATAATTCAGTACCTGGACTTTGTGAGTTCTAAAAGGGTGTAAGAGCTGTTTGCCAGGAACACACTGTTGAAGCAATGGTTCCAAGTTCGTGTGCTACCGTTCGAACACTAGTTTTCGGATTATTGGCAACAGTATCCAAGACATTTTCCTATAATGCCACAGTACGAACCACGTCCTGTATCTGTCAAATTTTCCACGTTCGATGAAAAAATGTGTTTTTTCAAATGGAAAGGTATGACAAGAAGAATGAAAGTGTCACCTCGTTTGAAACATCTCTTCAAGAAATACAAACACTATCACGAGGTATCACTTGATATACCTTTCCATTTGAAAAAAAGGTCGGAGGTGATTGGAAACTTCCGGGAACAGATAAGCAAACAGCATATATATATATATATATATATATATATATATATATATATATATATATATATATATATATATATATATATATATATATATATATATATATATATATATATATATATATATATATAGAAATGAGGGCAAGAAAAAACAATATGCAACGTACATTGAATTGCAAAATTGTTTTTACCACACTTATAATATTTAAAAATGTTATATATCTTATTATTCACAGTTATATAAATTTCTACACATATCAGGTCAGGTAAAAACATAGTGAATTTTTCAATTCAATGTAAGTATGAATTACCACGTAGTAACTGTCGCAACCATCCTCTTCATAATATGTTATATCAACATGTTTCGGGATTTTTTTCAAAAATCGCAAAAAATCGTAGTTATGAATTTTATTCCAGTTAAAGTTTCCACAATGTATAATCAACATGTGTTGATAAAACAACAATATAGAACTTATTGATTTATATAACATTTTTCATGTTTATGTGAAGCTCAAGTGAAATAAAGTTTATATTTCCACAGCCTCTAGTTTATTTCTCTTTGTGCAGGGGCTAGCTAATAAACAGTGCGAATGATCCGGTGTGTGTCTGATTTATTTTCGACTTCGACTTGAACTGATTCATAAATATTGTTGAAGTTGTTGAATCGAGGCTGAGCCAATTTATTTTCACTGAAAGTTTGTTTAATTTTTTTATTGCAAGACTGATGATTAATCGCGTAATTAGTTTAAATCTTAACTGCTTAGCAGACAAATAATATTTTTGGCTCAACTTGAAATTACACTGCTCAAAACAATTAAACCCGCTAATTAAAATAATTCTTGCCTTCATAAAATTCAAACTTGAAATGACATGCAAATAAAATTAAGATCATCATAAAGTAGAGCGTCTTTATTTAATTGTTTTAATTGACACATATGAAATTGTCAGCGTACTTTTAAACTACCCGTAATAATTAAGGACAACTACCGAAAGCTAAGTGCAAAACGAATTTAAAGTAATTGTTAATGTAAACTTTTGTACATAAAGTGGTAATTTAATAACGAGGATGTGTGCCCATAGCACGAATAACGGCATTACATCGCCTTGAATTGCTTCACGAAAGTCTTCTTGTGGTATAACGTTCCATTCTTCAATAAGAGCCGCCGTTAGCTGCTGGATGGTCTGAGGAGGATGCGGGCGACGACGAACACGTCTGTCGAGCATATCCCAAATATGCTCTATGGGATTTAAATCGGGACTTAACGCAGGCCATACCATTGTTTGAATTTACAGTTCTTGTAGGAAGTCTAAAGTGATTCGCGTAGTACCTACAGAGCCTCTAAAATGCTGCGGCAAAAACGGTCTTGAGGGTGAACATACAGAAGACGGAGTTCATCACCAATATCAAGCAGACTTCTTCTACAATCCCATTAGGAAACAATAATATCTGTAAGGTTGCTGTATTTATGTACTTGGGAGAGTGGATCTCAGGAAGCGAGAGCGAAACCTTGGCCATAGACGCCAGGTGCACCAAGTTATAGAGGGCCTATGATTCATGTAAGAACATCTATACCTCCAAGTACATATCCAAGAACATAAATCTGAAGCACTACAAAGTGGTAATTTATACTTATATATAGTCTTGGGCGAGAGCCACTAGAAACCTGTAGTGGCTCTGCTGGGCCTGAATTTAGTAGGGTCCAGTCCAAAGCAGGAAATCAAAATCCCTGAGCAGCAGGGTACCGAGTAGCAATATTCCGGTATCAAGTGGCGGCGCTGATGATACCAAGTTGAGACGGATCGACAGTCAGCTCAGAACACCGGAGCTAACTGAATAGTGAGGTAGAGCTAGTTGTAAATAGATACAGTTCACCAAACCAACTCGCCAACACGCTCGGCAAGCGTGGCGTTTAAAATGCCAAAACCCTCATCAATGAACATCTCAAATTTCAAAATTAAACTACTTCAGGCGAGTAGAGCATAAGGCTCAGAATCTCGCTTTGATCAACCAGGCTACCTCAAGGATTCTGGGGAAGTAAAAATTGTTGGTAGACCACAGGCGAGATGACGGGATGACCTACAGCTGTTAGCCGGGAAGAACTGGATGCACACCGCCTAAAACAGATCGACCTAGAAAAAGATGGAGGAGGCCTATGTTCAGTAGTGGACGTTTAAGGGCTGAAGAAAAAAGTCTTGTATTATATATTATATTATAGTCTTGAGTTATCTGCATTAACAAAAAAATTGGAGCTATTCAATACGCCACAGGGACAACATGTTCTGCTAACACAATGTCAACATAGAGATTGGCGATAAGATTTCCTGGAATTACAACAAGGTCGGTTCTACTGTCGGTACTAATCCCAGCCCAAAACATAACTGAACCACCTGCAAATCTCTCGACTTCCTGGATAGTAGCAGCTGCGTAGCGTTCTCCTCGGGCGTCTGTAAACACGTACTCGGCTATCGCAACGAGTAAAGCCGGGGTTATATTAGAGCCACGCCGCGTGTCGTAACTAGTAACACGTGGGATTGCAATCGGTTACATACATTTAGTATGAACGTGGTTACATTAGCTCACAATTAGGAGAGGGAGCCTGAGAAACGGCCACCACATCCAAGGAAGGCAGCAGGCGCGCAAATTACCCACTCCCGGCACAGAGAAGTAGTGACGAAAAATAACGATACGGGACTCATCCAAGACCCCGTAATTGGAATGGGTAGACTTTAAATCCTTTAACGAGGATCAATTGGAGGGCAAGTCTGGTGCCAGCGGCCGCGGTAATTCCAGCTCCAATAGCGTATATTAAATCTATTGCGGTTAAAAAGCTCGTAGTCGAACTTGTGTCCGCGCCGTCGGTTTAGCGCTCGCGGTGTTGGCAACTGGCGTGCCGCGGAACTTTTGCTAGGTGGGGAGGTTCAAATTGCAATCCCATCGCGGTGCTCTTCAGTGAGTGTCGAGGTGGGCCGGCACGTTTACTTTGAACAAATTTGAGTGCTTAAAGCAGGCTAGAATTTTGCCTGAGTACTGTGCATGGAATAATGGAATAGGATCTTGGTTCTAATTTATTGGCTTTTGAAACCAACTCCTCCCGAAAAACTCCAAAACTCCCGAGGTAACGATTATTAGATACGGACGGGGGCATTCGTATTGCGACGTTAGAGGTGAAATTCTTGGATTGTCGCAAGACGGACTGAATTCAAAGCATTTGCCAAGATCGCTTTCATTGATCAAGAACGAAAGTTAGAGGTTCGAAGGCTATCAGATACCGCCCTAGTTCTAACCATAAACGATGCCAGCCATCGATCTGCCGATGTTCCATCGATGACACGGCGGACTGCTTCCGGGAATCCAAAGATTTGGGGTTCCGGAGGAAGTATGGTTGCAAAGCTGAAACTTAAAGGAATTGATGGAAGGGTACAACCAGGAGTGGAGCCTGCGGCTAAATTGACTCAACACGGGAAACGGCCCGGACACTTATAGGATTGACAGATTGAGAGCTCTTTCTTGATTCAGTGGGTGGTGGTGCATGGCCGTTCTTAGTTTGCTGGAATTTCTCAAATCACTACAAGCATACGTTGTCAGGAAAACCGTTTATCCGTTTGGTCGAATACTCTTCGATAATTTTCAAAAAGATATTTTTTGTAAGGATGAAATTCAGTAAAAAGCCCAATAACATTGGAAATTCAATCAAAATGCATGCAATTACACGTATTTATTCTTTATATCACGTTTGAATTGTTATTTATAAGAAAAAATGACCAGCGTTGCAAAAAAAAACTCGATCCACCGATCCAGCAATTACGAAGCTTGAACGTTACCACTCGGCTACTGCCATCTTATATAAGTTGATGTAATGCAAATGTATATATTCGATGTGGAAATTTTCGGAAATGCCGAAATAGTACGCCTTACTACTTACACATTATGTTGTCCTAATGTCTACTAAAAGTGTACTAAGTTTGAAGAAAATCCGTGATCCAGACGTCTGAAATTCCCCTGTCAGTCCCGCGTGTCGCCGAGCGAGCTGACGCCACGCAGACCGCTCGATTTCGATCGGCGTGGGCCCCGTGGTGGGGGAAGTGACGCGCTGGCTTGCTCCGCGCTAGTAGGGGAGCGCTGGTTAATGAGAGCGGTTGGGTAATGTATACACTCTATCGTATACACTCAGCCGCTTCCTTCAACCATCGAGAAACGCACGAACCGTTAGCGCCTATGCGTTAAGTCACGAGGGACGGTTGTGTGTTTTTCGCTCCACGCTTATAAAAAACTACCGATTGTTAGCGCCAAGATAAGCATGAAGTTATATTCTTATTGTATTATGTTTATGCTTATTATATCCCTAGATTCAATTACTAACAAGTCCAATTGGTTTAATTGTGATTGAAAGCAGAATTCTATATTTATGTTATTACTTTCCAAAGTGGTGGTCAGTGGGTAATGGTAGCCTTGTATGGCTCTCACTACCCGATATAGCTCCCATTACCCCATGAACTTTCACAATATATTTTCAGGTCATTTTAGATACTTATATCTTCTTTTTATATTAGATGCCACGTAAACTATGTTTAGTTAAATTTTCGGGAAAGAGTAAATATTATGGCTCCCATTTCCAATATGAACATTAATAAGGCTCTCATACCCGCATATGATGGATAATGGGTGTTGGCGCCAATTTTAGTAAACCTGTATTTTTAATTTAACATTTGAATCGATTTCGGCACCGATCAACAGAAGGGGAAAGGTGTATCGAGCTGGGCCGAAATCGCGCGATTTATCTATTAATTTCATCGAGAATTTATATATTTGCGAGTATGCTTCGAGTGTGAGAGCGAAAAGACAAGAATCGAAGCGCGAACGAAGCTCGACCGACACGTGCACGCATCTTTAAGTTTATCGTTTTAAGTCAAGGAAACCAGGGGTGTAATCACGAGCCCAAAGGGCTGAAGCGGCATCCAACGTCTGGAAGACAACAATTTTAAGGGAATCCCTCCACTTATTATCCCCATTTCCTCCCTTAAAAAAAGGCACCGGAAGGACGATCACACGTGGCGGAGACGCGAGCAGCCCTAACAGGTAAGTGATTAGACCAGCCCTGTTTCAAATTTGGAAAATTTTATTTTCGTGAGACACGGTCCGAACAGGGAGGGGTTGACTTTTTTGTAAAATCGTTATTGTATCTTAATACATTACTGTAATTCATTATAACTATGATTAAAATATACTTTAATAATCAAGGTAAGAGTTCCTAATTAAAAATTATAAGAATATTAACAAATGTGGTTTTTATCAAAATTTTCCCTTAGTAGGCTCAGAATACCCTGTTCTCCCCTATAATCACCGCGCATTCCGGCGCGGCATGTTGACGAGCAAGCAAGCAGAATGCATTAACATTAAGCTTAATGCATTTACTGGGTGCACCCAGTATCTCCTCTTCTTTATTTTCCTCTTAAGTAGGCTTAAAATAAATATGTAGGCAATATCTTCTTCAAGATCCGTTTCTGAGTAGGAAGAGAACATTGTAAATAGAGGACAGTGATGACGTTTACGCGGTCACCACTGAACTGACACAAAAAATAATCGCGGTGACGCGACACTGCTATATAATCACCAGCCCGTTGCGTCAGGCAGCGTTACGACACGCGGCGTGTGCCTAATATAACCCCGGCTTTACATACATTTAGTATGAAAGTGGTTAAATTAGCTCAGTCGCGAGTGTCGCCGAGTGAGCTGACGCCACGCAGACCGCTCGATTTCGATCGGTGTGGGCCCCGTGCTACGGGAAGTGACGCGTGATACGCGTTGCGACACGCGGCCTAAAGCCGGCGTTATATTATAGCCACGCCGCGTGTCGCAACGCTGCGTGACGCAACGGACTGGTGATTATACTATAGTGTTGCGTCGTCGCTCGTGCTGATTAATTTTTGTGTCAGTTCAGTGGCGACCGCGTAAACGTCCGCACCTATTTGCAATGTTCTCTTCCGACTATTTTATGGCAAATTTTATAAATTCGTTAAAATAATTGTTTAAAATATCTTAGCATGTTGCCAATTGGGTGTGAAGCTCTTTTTCAACAAAGTTTATTCAACAAAAACGATAGAAGTATTTTACAAATAGATGGTTGAATGATTACTCCGGAGCGCAGTTACCATCTACAACAAGACAAGAGGTCCAGACAAGATTAGACAAGACCTGACAAGAGCAATTTATACTCTCTTACTAGCTGAATAAGTTCGTCGGCGCGCGTACTAAATTGTGGTAGAATGCTTGCTTGCTCGTCAACACACTGCGCCGGAATGCGCGTAACCACGAGATGATTATACTAGCACGGAGCATACAAACGAGTTACTTCCCCCACCAGCGATGCCACGCCGATCGAAATTAAGTGGTCTGCGTGGCGTCAGCTCGCTCAGCGACACGCGGGACTGAGCTAATGTAACCACGTTCATACTAAATGTATTTAACATTGCAATCCCTCGAGTTGAGACACGCGGTGTGGCTCTAATATAACCCCAGCTTTACATACATTTAGTATGAACGTGGTTACATTAGCTCAGTCCCGCGTGGCGCCGAGCGAGCTGACGCCACACAGACCGCTCGATTTCGATCGGCGTGGGCCCCGTGGTGGGTGAAGTAAAGCGTTGGCTTGCTCCGCCAAAAAAATGCCAAAAAATGCCACAACATATTCGTTGCTTATTATGTCCCAAAGAAAATAAGGAAGATCTACAAAACAATGGCATTCTGATTAAGCATTTAACAGAGAGACACGATATAGGGGAATGAGGGGGGAAATCGGAGAGGGGGTGAAATCAGATAGTTGCTATTTCATTACTCCGTGTATAGCTGTCTCGTTTTAGTTAGTGGAGAAATAAGCGCGAAATCTTACTCAGTGCGGTTGCAAATGCCGGTGACTGTAAAATATCAGCGGGAGTGTCTATAAACGAAAATTGAAAACAAGGGTAAGTTATTTAATATTTTGAATTTTTTTAAGTGTTTTCATTATGTTTACCTATGTGCTATCATATACAGTTGAATTTTTTAAGAAGTAATACATATTTAACCTTTTAAAACGGTATTTGTTGTTGCTATGAGTGTAAACATAAGCTGCTAGTTATTACATTTTCAAACATGGTACCTGTGGGGTAAAAGCGGACGGGGTGATTTCGGATTTCCGATTGATTTTATATGTAGGTATTGTGCGCGTTTGTTTTATTCCTCTTTTTAATTACTTACTATTTTTTTTTACTTTTTACAGAGTGCTAGCGTTAACATGCCACGAACATATGTGAGAAAGTCAAGTAGGCTGTAATGGTCAGAGTCAGACATGCTTTTAGCCATAAATTCGGTGATGGAAGGTAGAGTGGGATATCTTTTAGCGTCAATGTACCCAAAAGATCTTTAGAAGATCGTGTAAAGAAGATTAAAGGCTCCTTCAGATCGGCGCAGAGCGTATGCGTAGCGAAATTTCCGCTACGAAAAATTCGCTAGCGGCGCAGCAGCGAGATGGCCATACCCACATCAAAACGCGATTTTTACGTGTATATAGTAGTCATGACGTCCTCAGAATAAGAAGCTATGCTATTCTAAGCATTGAATCCATAAGACGAAATATGTTATTTTGTATTTATATTGAATTTTTAATACACATAAAACTCATGTCTGAATTAAACATGGGTTCATAAAATCAATGTGATTACAGAGATCACCATTTCAAAACACAGCGGCAGTGAAACTATCCGCGCATGCAGCGTCCGTATCGTGCAACGCTGCACTACCGCGACTATACATAAGCCGCCGTCAGTCGGTCCGCCGCGATATCGCACCGGTTACGGCAGCGAAACTTCCGCTCCGGTCTGTGAGCACCTTTTAGGTGGAAAATCGACAAAGTGTATCGAAAGTGCCCTGCTACCTCAAAATGTAAGTGTATACTTTTAACAAAATCGAAATTTGCCCTCTGAATCCCAATATTTTTACAGCAGTAGATTTTGCACCATTGCAGACTACGGATCCATTGCCACGAGAAAGAAGTCAGTCCCCTCAAGTCTGAAAATCTAGAGAACGACAAAAGTTTTCAAATTCTGTTTTCAAAGTCTTATATCACTGAAAGATACCATGTCGATTCCTCATTTTAAAATCGGCCCGTCGAGGAAAAACTGCAATTTTGAATGAATCACCATATAAAAATGAACTGGCTGAAAAGGCTACCTTATCAGTAATTACAAGAAAAAGAGGCAAAGATAAAGGTATTGGTAAAAAGCTGAACAAAGAAAACTATCATGAGGATTCGGAGTGTTTTCGGAGGATTCGGAGTGGTTCGTGGCGAAAAATGCAGTCACACTAACTCCACAGACAAATGGTACCAATTGGCTTGTTGACTTGTCTGAAATGGGCTCACAAAAGTTGCATCAGTTGTTCTGAACAAGAATTATTATTTTTTGTTTGCAAAAACTGCGAATTTATTGTTAGTATCTGTATTCACCCCTTGAATATAATGCCTATCCGGTTTGACCGATAGGTATGGGGTGAATTCGGATTTATATTTTTTAATTAAAATCGTTCTCTTTTGTGGTTATTAAGATTGACCTCAAACATTTTCATACCAAATTTATGCCTAGGGTATTCTTAAACATTTATGATATTGATTATCTCAATAAATAACATAGTGCTTTATTTATTGTTTCTTTATCCTAACTATCCGGTGTCCCCTCACATTCCCCTACGTATTAAACAATCTGATGTGAGTTTTAGGAGCACTGCAGAATTTGAAACACGTGGAGATCAATGGAAAATAGACAAGTTGATTATGAGTGTGCTAGAAGAAACAAAAGACCAAACAGTGATCAAAATGTTTATTACTATTGTAATCGAAGTGTCGACTCATGTCGTTTGTTGGTTATAATTTTATAATGATCATTATTAATAATTAAAATATGTTAATTTAGAACTTAAAAGCCAATGTACCAAAAGGGCTGAGAAGCCACAGTATTAAAATTGCAGGTGTATGTCCATCAAGGACAATTGTAAAGATCCTTACAAGCTCTAGCGCGCTCCCAAGAGCCCATAATGTTAGGTTTTTTAGGAGTAGTGCGGGAATTAATGTATGCTCTAGTATAATCACCACGTGACTACGAGCAAGCAAGCAGAATGCATTAACATTAAGCTTAATGCATTAACTGGGTGCACCCAGTATCTCTTCTTCTTTCTTTTCTTCTTGAGTAGGCTTAAAATAAATAGGTAGGTAATATCTTCTTCAAGATTCGTATCCGAGTCAGAAGAGAATATTGTAAGTAGGTGCGGACGTTTATGCGATCACCACTGAGCTGACACAAAAATTATTCAGCACGCGCGGCGACGCGACACTGTAGTATAATCACCAACCCGTTGCGTCAGGCAGCGTGACACGCGGCGTTGGAGTAATATACAGGCTCCTGCAGACCGGCGCGGAGCGTTTGCGTCGCGAAATTTTCGCAGCGAAAAATTCGCTGGCGGAGCAGCAGCGAAATGGTCATGCTCACACCAAAACGCGATTTTTAGATGTACAGTCATGGGTTCCTCAGAGGAAGAAGCTCTGCTATTATTAGTATTGACCACAGAAGAAGAAAATCAGTGTGTTATTTTTTTTTGTTTTTAATTTATAAAAAACCTAAAACTCAATTAAGAAATAAAAGAAAAAGAATGTGGGTTCAAAAAATCAACGGACTTATTTTTCAACATTTTCTTAAAATTCTAATACTATCTGCTTACAATTTTTTTCCTTTCCCGTTAAGTTTTTATAGTTTTCATCATTCAGGACATAGAATATAGGATATTTTTTAAATGTATCAATCAACTTCTCTGTAATCGCCATTTCAAAACATAGCGGCAGCGAAAGTAACCGCGCATGCAACGTTCTTGTCGTGCAACGCTACACTACCGCGGCTATGCCGGAAATCGCACTTGTTGATCTGAACATGTACATAAGCCGCCACGTCAATTGGTACGCCGCGATAACGCACCGTTCATCCGTTAAGAGCACAGACTTCCATTGTCGAAGTTGGCATGCGACAGGCTATTCTGTAGCGTCGTCTCAAAGAGGGTTTTCGGACGGGTCGTCTTGCCCTCAAATTTGATTCCCTCAATCTATTCCTAATTATCTGGTCTGATACAGAGCACGAAATCTCAATACGTGTTGCGCAGCGAAAGGGTTAAACATGGCGGACGCGCATGCGCTTAACTACGCCGCGATAACGCACCGTTCATCCGTTAAGAGCACAGACTTCCATTGTCGAAGTTGGCATGCGACAGGCTATTCTGTAGCGTCGTCTCAAAGAGGGTTTTCGGACGGGTCGTCTTGCCCTCAAATTTGATTCCCTCAATCTATTCCTAATTATCTGGTCTGATACAGAGACCCCATGCGTCGTCCTGAGGGAAGTTAAGAGGTCTTTCGCCGTAGAAACTCTATTGCGAAGACTCGAAATCCGTAAAAATTAGTCTTGCTTTTGAGATGTTTTTCTTTTGCGGCCTCGTCCACCGCGCCTGGTATATTGACCTGTATCCAAGTACCTGTTCAACAATCGCTCAATAACAGACAGGCTAACGTTGAAGTTTCTTGAAACTTGTTGAAGGCTTTCGTCATTTTCAATAGATCTTTTCATAGTTAAAATTTTTTTGTGCGCATGTGTCAATTTCCGCCATGTTTTTGGGCACTTTTTGACGTATAACCAGTGAAAATAACAAAATGTGCTCGAAACTTTTATATTCCCGCCTTTTAACTCTTTCGCTGCTCCAACCGTATATACTCGTAAAATAAAAGCGTGGCCCATATGCTCCGAGTATACTCGCACGTTAACTTGCACCTTGTTTCTAAATTGATCCCTGCTCCACACGAGTATTTATGCTGTGTATATATGCAACTCAAGTACCTACGAGCACTTTGCTATGCGTTGGTGAACGTTGCAGTAGTATTCATATGGTGTCGTTCCGCACAATTCAGATAGAACTGGCAGACATTCAGAAGCTGCCATTTCGCCATTTCGCCTACCTGCTAGACATTTTTCAACATTTCTGCCAACTACAGAATCAAAATCGAATCCAACAAAACGTTGCATTGTGTGCCTAACAAAAAATAAGAGAAAGGAATCTCGCTATTTTTGTGAACCCTGCAATGTTTCATTATGTGTTGTACCATGTTTTCAGATTCTTCATACAAAAAAGAATTACTAAATCTTTGATAGTTTCATACTTAGTATATCATATAGCTACATATGTAAAAAAATTAATAAAATATTTTTGACTGTATTTTGGTATTCATTCACTTACATGTTTTCCTAAAAGTACGTCCACACTATGCCGAATGGTGCCGATCGGCAATGCCGAGCAAGTATGGACGGGCCGGCCTTATCGAATGATGCTGGGCCGAACCGAACGCAACCTGAATCAAGTCGGCACATATCAAAGAAAACCGTGTTGATGGAAACGTGAAAGGACGTGTTGATCGACTGTTCAGTCATTCCGTGTTTGTTTTGCTATTGGTTTGGTTATTTTTTATTTAGTTTATTAATTATTTAGTTATTTATACGCCATGAGTTGGAGTGACGAACAAACAATTACATTTATTGAAATGTACTGCGAGCGTAATTTACAGTGGGATCCTACAAATCCCGACTATAAAAATCGAAATAAACGACAAGATGGCCTAATAGAAATCGCAGTTTCGCTTGGTTGTCTGAATTGCGTGTCTTTTTTAATTATTTTCGGCGCAATCATACTTAAAAGATTTTCAAAATCGGAATTTTTCACTCTAAAGAAGTTTTTAAAGCCAATGTCATTTCTGTATTCTAAGTTTAATTTATCAACATCATCAAGCACTAAATCCTTCAAAAATTCCCCCGTACTATACTTTTTTCAACCTCAGACAAGACTGGGCCTAACTCAAAAACTTCTTGGGCGGCGACGACAACGATGTTGCTGACTTCCAGCAGACTCTCACTGACTCTCGCTGACTCCCAATTGCCGCAGCCGCCGCTGCAGCATCATCCGAATCACTCATAAAATTAAATTTTAAATTAAAAATTAATTAATGAATAAGAAACAAATAACATTATTTAAACACTATAGATTTATTTAAACACTTCTAAACTACTATCTAAACTACGCATTTAAATTCATTTGTGCCGGTCGACACGTCCACACATACTGAGTTAATGTGGACAGGGCAAAAGCCGACCATGTCGTTCAACATTGCCGATCGGCGCAGTGTGGACACAGCTTAACATTTCAAGAAAACTGTTAACTGCTCTACATGTACAAACTCGCAGCACTAGATGTTGATTAACTGCTATTTACGAAGAAACTCGCAGCACTAGATATCGGCGAACTGCTCCACACGAATAAACTCGCAATCTACAAAATATGTGCGCACAGCTAGCACGAAATCTCAATACGTGTTGCGCAGCGAAAGGGTTAAACATGGCGGACGCGCATGCGCTTAACTACTCGTAAAAAGGTCTATTAATGTTATAGCACGAACAACTTCCACTTCTTTGAGATGCCTTACTTTCACTTAACTTAAGTCAAACTGCTAGTTGTAAACATTTTCGTCTGTTTATTGATCTGAACAAGACCTTCCTAGCTTTTCGAAACAAATTTCGGATACATTATTTCACATTAGTTTTGATAGTCATTGTTAATTATTACGGATACTCCGGAAGTAAGCGATGCTAATAATTCCCTATGTCTCGATTAAGACAATTAAATAGAGCGTCTTTCAGATGTTCTTAATTTAATTTGCGTGTAATTTCCCGTTAGCATTTTATGGGGGCACAAATTAGTGACCAGCTAATTGTTTTGAGCAGTGCATTTTATTCCCGAGATTAAGGCAAAAACACATTGCCACACCATCACATTAATGCAAATATTTTGCAATTAACATGCTCAAAATGCGCAATTAATATAGCGCATATAATTGACATTAATCCCTACCGAAGTTAAACTACTAAAGGATTTAGTCACTGAATTCGTGTTTGCAACGCGCAGTGCAGTATATCCTATTTCGCTGTAGTCGCTGTAATCTAGTCCACATGTTCAAACACTAATTACACACAGAAATTTCGTTTTGAATATAAATGTTGATTGGATAATAGTCAGTACAAAATTAGAAGAAACGCTAACTTAGCGAGACGGTATTAGACTAACAACATAGACTCAGATCAGGATTAGAGGAGGCGCTATAAATGGGTAATTATACCAACGATAGAGGAAGAGGTTGGGGTACAATCTATTAAGGTCGTAGAACAAGTCACCACCGAAATCTACAATCTACAACAGCATAGAGACATTATAAACTTAAAACAATCGGAACACAGCTTGAATATATAAACATATTCAACCTTTACGAAGCTCTATAACAATTGTTATAGAGCTCAATATAAATATATTCAACCTTTTCGGAGTTCTATAACAATTCTTATAGAGCTCCGGAAAAGTTGAAGATATTTATATATTCAGGCTGGGTTCCGATTGTTCTAAGTTTGTATGATTATCTATAGCGTAGGATCTATTAGCGTAGAATCTATTAGCGTAGCGTAGGTTTTACCAATTCTGTCTTATCATTTAAAGAGACTTTATATTTATGTAATCTAATTAGTAAGACTAATGATGAATAAAGATTAAGGTGTGAAAATTAGATTGTGTGAGCGAGGTAAAAGAAATAGCTAACTGTGCACTTCCAGTAACTCCCTCGCCCAAAGTTCTGATTGCTTTATCTCAAACTTTTCTTGCCCCATCGATCGCCGCTACAATTTCTCGCGAAGTTTAAATTGTCTTTAAATAAAGCAGGAAAAAACTCGATTATGCAATTTTTGTTGGAATTAATGTGCAGGTAAAACTGGGAATATTTGAGAAAACCGGGAATATCTGAGTTTGAATTAAGTTTAATTATAATTAAGAGAAACGATAATAAAGTGTGGACATATAAGATATTCATGCTGAGATTTTAATTAAACGCTCGCTCATGAAACTTTAATATCTGCACTAGTAAAAATAAATAAGTCCACTCGAAATTTCAATTTTATTGTGCCGAGGAGCTTCGGCGTAACAAATTGCGATATTTTATGCTGCGATAAAAAGTGAAGACGTTTTTTGTAAGAAAAATTGCATCCAAGGATTTTAATAAAAATTTCATCCGGTTTGCAACAATTTTTCCGTTTTTTATTAGCCGTTACAGTTTTTGTCTCAATCAAGACATTAATGTTGAGATAAAGGAAGTAGTGCATGCACCAAATGCATGGAATGAATTCAAACCTGATAGACACATCTTACTCTTGCTCTGTTTCTACATTTTTAACTTAAAAAAAAATAGTTTCCCGAGCCTCGACTACATAGATATGCTAGCCCGGCGTCGCCTCGCCCCGCCGCAAGTGTGTACGCTTCTCGGCTACACGTTCACATAAGTATGTCCATTCGACTTCGCCTTGTCTCGTTTCAAGTGACATAAAAAATAGTGTACGCTCTTTCACTATTCTTACTATTATTCTTACTATTATGTTACTATTAGTCTTGTCTGTCTAGTTTTGTCTGTTTAGTCTTGTCTGTCTAGTCCCGTCTGTGTAGTCTTCTCTGTCTAGCTTTGTCTGTCTAGTATTGTCTGTCTGGTCTTGTCTGTCTAGTCTTGTCTGTCTAGTCTTGTCGGTTTATTCTGGTCTGTCTAGTCTTGTCTGTCTAGTCTTGTCTGTCTAGTCTTGTCTGTCTAGTCTTGTCTGTCTAGTCTTGTCTGTCTAGTCTTGTCTGTCTAGTCTTGTCTGTCTAGTCTTGTCTGCCTAGTCTTGTCTGTCTAGTCTTGTCTGTCTAGTCTTGTCTGTCTAGTCTTGTCTGTCTAGTCTTGTCTCTCTAGTCTTGTCTGTCTAGTCTTGTCTGTCTAGTCTTGTCTGTCTAGTCTTGTCTGTCTAGTCTTGTCTGTCTAGTCTTGTCTGTCTAGTCTTGTCTGTCTAGTCTTGTCTGTCTAGTCTTGTCTGTCTAGTCTTGTCTGTCTAGTCTTGTCTGTCTAGTCTTGTCTGTCTAGTCTTGTCTGTCTAGTGTTGTCTGTCTAGTCTTGTCTGTCTAGTCTTGTCTGTGTAGTCTTGTCTGTCTAGTCTTGTCTGTCTAGTCTTGTCTGTCTAGTCTTGTCTGTCTAGTCTTGTCTGTCTAGTCTTGTCTGTCTAGTCTTGTCTGACTAGTCTTGTCTGTCTAGTCTTGTCTCTCTAGTCTTGTCTGTCTAGTCTTGTCTGTCTAGTCTTGTCTGTCTAGTCTTGTCTGTCTAGTCTTGTCTGTCTAGTCTTGTCTGTCTAGTCTTGTCTGTCTAGTCTTGTCTGTCTAGTCTTGTCTGTCTAGTCTTGTCTGTCTAGTCTTGTCTGTCTAGTCTTGTCTGTCTAGTCTTGTCTGTCTAGTCTTGTCTGTCTAGTCTTGTCTGTCTAGTCTTGTCTGTCTAGTCTTGTCTGTCTAGTCTTGTCTGTCTAGTCTTGTCTGTCTAGTCTTGTCTGTCTAGTCTTGTCTGTCTAGTCTTGTCTGTCTAGTCTTGTCTGTCTAGTCTTGTCTGTCTAGTCTTGTCTGTCTAGTCTTGTCTGTCTAGTCTTGTCTGTCTAGTCTTGTCTGTCTAGTCTTGTCTGTCTAGTCTTGTCTGTCTAGTCTTGTCTGTCTAGTCTTGTCTGTCTAGTCTTGTCTGTCTAGTCTTGTCTGTCTAGTCTTGTCTGTCTAGTCTTGTCTGTCTAGTCTTGTCTGTCTAGTCTTGTCTGTCTAGTCTTGTCTGTCTAGTCTTGTCTGTCTAGTCTTGTCTGTCTAGTCTTGTCTGTCTAGTCTTGTCTGTCTAGTCTTGTCTGTCTAGTCTTGTCTGTCTAGTCTTGTCTGTCTAGTCTTGTCTGTCTAGTCTTGTCTGTCTAGTCTTGTCTGTCTAGTCTTGTCTGTCTAGTCTTGTCTGTCTAGTCTTGTCTGTCTAGTCTTGTCTGTCTAGTCTTGTCTGTCTAGTCTTGTCTGTCTAGTCTTGTCTGTCTAGTCTTGTCTGTCTAGTCTTGTCTGTCTAGTCTTGTCTGTCTAGTCTTGTCTGTCTAGTCTTGTCTGTCTAGTCTTGTCTGTCTAGTCTTGTCTGTCTAGTCTTGTCTGTCTAGTCTTGTCTGTCTAGTCTTGTCTGTCTAGTCTTGTCTGTCTAGTCTTGTCTGTCTAGTCTTGTCTGTCTAGTCTTGTCTGTCTAGTCTTGTCTGTCTAGTCTTGTCTGTCTAGTCTTGTCTGTCTAGTCTTGTCTGTCTAGTCTTGTCTGTCTAGTCTTGTCTGTCTAGTCTTGTCTGTCTAGTCTTGTCTGTCTAGTCTTGTCTGTCTAGTCTTGTCTGTCTAGTCTTGTCTGTCTAGTCTTGTCTGTCTAGTCTTGTCTGTCTAGTCTTGTCTGTCTAGTCTTGTCTGTCTAGTCTTGTCTGTCTAGTCTTGTCTGTCTAGTCTTGTCTGTCTAGTCTTGTCTGTCTAGTCTTGTCTGTCTAGTCTTGTCTGTCTAGTCTTGTCTGTCTAGTCTTGTCTGTCTAGTCTTGTCTGTCTAGTCTTGTCTGTCTAGTCTTGTCTGTCTAGTCTTGTCTGTCTAGTCTTGTCTGTCTAGTCTTGTCTGTCTAGTCTTGTCTGTCTAGTCTTGTCTGTCTAGTCTTGTCTGTCTAGTCTTGTCTGTCTAGTCTTGTCTGTCTAGTCTTGTCTGTCTAGTCTTGTCTGTCTAGTCTTGTCTGTCTAGTCTTGTCTGTCTAGTCTTGTCTGTCTAGTCTTGTCTGTCTAGTCTTGTCTGTCTAGTCTTGTCTGTCTAGTCTTGTCTGTCTAGTCTTGTCTGTCTAGTCTTGTCTGTCTAGTCTTGTCTGTCTAGTCTTGTCTGTCTAGTCTTGTCTGTCTAGTCTTGTCTGTCTAGTCTTGTCTGTCTAGTCTTGTCTGTCTAGTCTTGTCTGTCTAGTCTTGTCTGTCTAGTCTTGTCTGTCTAGTCTTGTCTGTCTAGTCTTGTCTGTCTAGTCTTGTCTGTCTAGTCTTGTCTGTCTAGTCTTGTCTGTCTAGTCTTGTCTGTCTAGTCTTGTCTGTCTAGTCTTGTCTGTCTAGTCTTGTCTGTCTAGTCTTGTCTGTCTAGTCTTGTCTGTCTAGTCTTGTCTGTGTAGTCTTGTCTGTCTAGTCTTGTCTGTCTAGTCTTGTCTGTTTAGTCTTGTCTGTCTATTCTTGTCTGTCTAGTCTTGTCTGTCCAGTCTTGTCTGTCTAGTCTTGTCTGTCTAGTCTTATCTGTCTAGTCTTGTCTGTCTAGTCTTGTCTGTCTAGTCTTGTCTGTGTATTCTGGTCTGTCTAGTCTGGTATGTCTAGTTTTCTCTGTCTAGTCTTGTCTGTCTAGTCTTGTCTGTCTAGTCTTGTCTGTCTAGTCTTGTCTGTGTAGTCTTGTCTGTCTAGTCTTGTCTGTCTAGTCTTGTCTGTCTAGTCTTGTCTGTCTAGTCTTGTCTGTCTAGTCTTGTCTGTCTAGTCTTGTCTGTCTAGTCTTGTCTGTCTAGTCTTGTCTGTCTAGTCTTGTCTGTCTAGTCTTGTCTGCCTAGTCTTGTCTGTCTAGTCTTGTCTGTCTAGTCTTGTCTGTCTAGTCTTGTCTGTCTAGTCTTGTCTCTCTAGTCTTGTCTGTCTAGTCTTGTCTGTCTAGTCTTGTCTGTCTAGTCTTGTCTGTCTAGTCTTGTCTGTCTAGTCTTGTCTGTCTAGTCTTGTCTGTCTAGTCTTGTCTGTCTAGTCTTGTCTGTCTAGTCTTGTCTGTCTAGTCTTGTCTGTCTAGTCTTGTCTGTCTAGTCTTGTCTGTCTAGTCTTGTCTGTCTAGTCTTGTCTGTCTAGTGTTGTCTGTCTAGTCTTGTCTGTCTAGTCTTGTCTGTGTAGTCTTGTCTGTCTAGTCTTGTCTGTCTAGTCTTGTCTGTCTAGTCTTGTCTGTCTAGTCTTGTCTGTCTAGTCTTGTCTGTCTAGTCTTGTCTGACTAGTCTTGTCTGTCTAGTCTTGTCTCTCTAGTCTTGTCTGTCTAGTCTTGTCTGTCTAGTCTTGTCTGTCTAGTCTTGTCTGTCTAGTCTTGTCTGTCTAGTCTTGTCTGTCTAGTCTTGTCTGTCTAGTCTTGTCTGTCTAGTCTTGTCTGTCTAGTCTTGTCTGTCTAGTCTTGTCTGTCTAGTCTTGTCTGTCTAGTCTTGTCTGTCTAGTCTTGTCTGTCTAGTCTTGTCTGTCTAGTCTTGTCTGTCTAGTCTTGTCTGTCTAGTCTTGTCTGTCTAGTCTTGTCTGTCTAGTCTTGTCTGTCTCGTCTTGTCTGTCTAGTCTTGTCTGTCTAGTCTTGTCTGTCTAGTCTTGTCTGTCTAGTCTTGTCTGTCTAGTCTTGTCTGTCTAGTCTTGTCTGTCTAGTCTTGTCTGTCTAGTCTTGTCTGTCTAGTCTTGTCTGTCTAGTCTTGTCTGTCTAGTCTTGTCTGTCTAGTCTTGTCTGTCTAGTCTTGTCTGTCTAGTCTTGTCTGTCTAGTCTTGTCTGTCTAGTCTTGTCTGTCTAGTCTTGTCTGTCTAGTCTTGTCTGTCTAGTCTTTTCTGTCTAGTCTTGTCTGTCTAGTCTTGTCTGTCTAGTCTTGTCTGTCTAGTCTTGTCTGTCTAGTCTTGTCTGTCTAGTCTTGTCTGTCTAGTCTTGTCTGTCTAGTCTTGTCTGTCTAGTCTTGTCTGTCTAGTCTTGTCTGTCTAGTCTTGTCTGTCTAGTCTTGTCTGTCTAGTCTTGTCTGTCTAGTCTTGTCTGTCTAGTCTTGTCTGTCTAGTCTTGTCTGTCTAGTCTTGTCTGTCTAGTCTTGTCTGTCTAGTCTTGTCTGTCTAGTCTTGTCTGTCTAGTCTTGTCTGTCTAGTCTTGTCTGTCTAGTCTTGTCTGTCTAGTCTTGTCTGTCTAGTCTTGTCTGTCTAGTCTTGTCTGTCTAGTCTTGTCTGTCTAGTCTTGTCTGTCTAGTCTTGTCTGTCTAGTCTTGTCTGTCTAGTCTTGTCTGTCTAGTCTTGTCTGTTTATTCTGGTCTGTCTAGTCTTGTCTGTCTAGTCTTGTCTGTCTAGTCTTGTCTGTCTAGTCTTGTCTGTCTAGTCTTGTCTGTCTAGTCTTGTCTGTCTAGTCTTGTCTGTCTAGTCTTGTCTGTCTAGTCTTGTCTGTCTAGTCTTGTCTGTCTAGTCTTGTCTGTCTAGTCTTGTCTGTCTAGTCTTGTCTGTCTAGTCTTGTCTGTCTAGTCTTGTCTGTCTAGTCTTGTCTGTCTAGTCTTGTCTGTCTAGTCTTGTCTGTCTAGTCTTGTCTGTCTAGTCTTGTCTGTCTAGTCTTGTCTGTCTAGTCTTGTCTGTCTAGTCTTGTCTGTCTAGTCTTGTCTGTCTAGTCTTGTCTGTCTAGTCTTGTCTGTCTAGTCAAAAAAAAAAAAAAAAAAATCAAAATATTTATTTCCCAATTGAGATACAAGTATCTATAGGATGTGTCATAAATCTTACAAATTAATAATTAAATTTACAAGAAAAAAATTCACCGAGTGAATATATTGTATTTGTGAGTAGAATCTCCTTCAACTTCTTACGAAATTTCTTGTAGGATTTTTCATTTATCAAATTATTTGGAACATGATTGTAAATCTGAACTCCTTTGTTTTCGACTCCATGACTGCATAGGGTTAAGTGTCTTCTCTTGGTATCCAAAAGATGTTTACCTCTCGTATTATAATTATGCTTGTCTTCGTTTTTTTGGAACTTACTTCGGTGTTTGTGAATGTAGGAAGCGGTTTCGAGTATATACAGGCTTACAACTGTAAGTATTCCCAGCATTTTAAAATGGGGCCTGCATGACTGTGTAACTTTTATTGCTTGCATGTTTCTGATGATTCTTTTTTGTGCAATTAGTATTGTTTCTAGTTGCGACGAAGCTCCCCATAATATAATGCCGTAAGCCAGTAACGATTGTACCTCGCCATAGTACCAGATTCGGAGATCGTCTGTGTTTAAAAGTTTCCTCAGTTGTCTTGATTGAAAGGCTTTTTTATGTAGAGTTGCACATATTTTCTGCGTTGTTGTTGCCCAACGAAGGTGCTCCTCCAGATAAATACCCAAGAGTTTTGCCTGGTTGGTCCTTTTAATTTGTTGGTTTTGTATTTCAAGGTCGAGGTTTGAAATATGGGAACTTCTTACCGTTTTAAATATTATGTACTCTGTTTTATCTGTGTTGAGGTGCAGAGTATTCGCAGAGAACCAATTATTCAGAGATTTTAAGAGTAACTGGGCCTGTTCAGTGTTCTCTTCGAAATTATTCCGCGACAAAATAAAACTCGTATCATCAGCATACAAGGTACAATGCGGTCCTTTCACGTAGTTTGCCAAATCTGCGATGTATAATAGAAATAATGTAGGTGCTAAAATGCTCCCTTGAGGAACCCCAATATTTGTCTCTATGATGTCAGATTGGCCCAATTCGTTTCCATTTGACACCGTAACGTATTGTTTCCTGTTTGTCAGGTAGGATCTAATCCATCTCCAAGCTTTCCCTCGTATTCCGTAATCATATAATTTGTTCATCAACTTGTTGTGCGAGACACAGTCGAACGCTTTGGTCAGGTCACAGAAAATCCCTACGGGATGTTTCCCTTTATCCACCTCTTCTAATAATACATTATAAAATTCTACCAGAGCAGTTGTGGTAGACTTGCCCTTGCAAAATCCATGTTGTTGTGTCGGTATTAGCTTATATTTCTCTATAAAACCAGTCATTCTTTTTAGCATACAATATTCGATAATTTTTGCCAGAATTGGCGTTAAAACTATTGGCCTATAATTATGCATTGCTGTTTTTTCCCCTTTCTTGAATATTGGGATGATTTTTCCAATTTTTAATATTTCTGGGAACTGCTCCTCACTAAAAGAAGCGTTGATTATATTAGTTATAGGTTTTACTAGTAAATGACCGAACTCCTTAATTATATTTCCCGGAATTTCATCTGGCCCTCTCGACGTTTTGTTTTTTAAAGATAATATTATTCCGAGTACTTCGTTTTCCGTGAATTCCTCGATATACATAGTATTCGTGTTCACAGCAATGTGAGCATTTGAAATAGTTCTTGGTGTAATACTATCTATTATTAATTTCGGAGCTCGTTCAAAGTAGTTGTTGAAACTATTGGCAATTTCTCGTGGTATCGTGACTCTTTCGTTGTTATCCATTATTTCAATGATTCCGGTTGATCTGGCTTTATTTGACTGCTTCTGTATGATTTCCCATAAGGCTTTGGACCCATTTGTAGCTTGTTGCATTTTGAGGCTAAAAAAAGATTTTTTAGTACATGAAACTAATTTGTGATGTTCGTATTTCTGAATGGAATAGTGTTTTCTTATTTCTGGATATTTCTTTTGCAATATAAACATATCTTTAAGTTGAGCAGCCGATATTTTTACTTCTTTAGTGACCCACGATTTCTGCTTGTCTTTGGCTTTAACCATTGGAAAGCAGCCGAAAAAATGATATTGGATGCATTTAATGAAGGCGATTGCCTTGCTGTTGCTGTTTGTTTTTTCAAAGACGTCGTCCCATGTTTCCTTTAAAAGGTCTTCGGCGAAACGGATTTTATTTGCTTGTGAGAAATTCCTGATTAATTTCAGATTTTGTCCTCGTAACTGTTGTTTACTAGAGCTCAATTTTAATAATCTATGGTCCGACAAGGGGGTATCTTCTACAGAGGTCTTCAGCTCAAGTCCACTATTAGCAAAGATGTTGTCTATTCGAGTTTTCGAATTTAAAGTTATTCTAGTATATTCTTTTATATATTCCTCTATACCATATGCGTCTAATAGATTAATGATACCATGTTGTTCTTTTGTGTTAACTGCAAAATTTATATTAAAATCTCCAACCAAAAGGATTTGTTTATTATTTTTATAGACCGTATGTAAGACATTGTCTAGTGTCGCCATGAAAGTGACAAAACATCCTAGTGGGGGCCTATATATATTTAATAATATCGTGGGGATATTATACATGTTTGTTTCTAATCCGCATATCTCTATAGTTTTTTCAATAGCGAAATTGTTTAATGTTATTTCTTCTACCTGAATATTTTTAAAAACGGGGAGTCTAGCGAATATTGCCACCCCACCTCCTGGTGACTCTATTCTGCTAAAGTGGCTGACTAGCTGGTAGTTATTTATATGGATTTGTGTAATATCATCAGCTGATAACCAAGTTTCTGCTAGGCATATGAAAATAGGTTTTTCTTCTTCGGTTAATATCTCTAGTTCAAATAATTTGTTGCGTAGTGATTGAATATTTAAAAATAGTAATATACTTGAATTTCCGTTTTCATTAGTAATTATTTTCTTGTTTTCGCCTGCTCCAAATGCAGGAAAAAACGGTTAATATAGGTATCCACTGGCCATAGATCAGGATTTTTTACATCTTCTAATTGACTAAATGGTACCGATACTTTAAACGAGGAATATACTTCCGGCTGATTCGAGATTAGTTTTTTACAAAATACTGTTGTGAAGTCTTGTCTGTCTAGTCTTGTCTGTCTAGTCTTGTCTGTCTAGTCTTGTCTGTCTAGTCTTGTCTGTCTAGTCTTGTCTGTCTAGTCTTGTCTGTCTAGTCTTGTCTGTCTAGTCTTGTCTGTCTAGTCTTGTCTGTCTAGTCTTGTCTGTCTAGTCTTGTCTGTCTAGTCTTGTCTGTCTAGTCTTGTCTGTCTAGTCTTGTCTGTCTAGTCTTGTCTGTCTAGTCTTGTCTGTCTAGTCTTGTCTGTCTAGTCTTGTCTGTCTAGTCTTGTCTGTGTAGTCTTGTCTGTCTAGTCTTGTCTGTCTAGTCTTGTCTGTCTAGTCTTGTCTGTCTATTCTTGTCTGTCTAGTCTTGTCTGTCCAGTCTTGTCTGTCTAGTCTTGTCTGTCTAGTCTTATCTGTCTAGTCTTGTCTGTCTAGTCTTGTCTGTCTAGTCTTGTCTGTGTATTCTGGTCTGTCTAGTCTGGTATGTCTAGTTTTCTCTGTCTAGTCTTGTCTGTCTAGTCTTGTCTGTCTAGTCTTGTCTGTCTAGTCTTGTCTGTGTAGTCTTGTCTGTCTAGTCTTGTCTGTCTAGTCTTGTCTGTCTAGTCTTGTCTGTCTAGTCTTGTCTGTCTAGTCTTGTCTGTCTAGTCTTGTCTGTCTAGTCTTGTCTGTCTAGTCTTGTCTGTCTAGTCTTGTTTGTCTAGTCTTGTCTGTCTAGTCTTGTCTGTCTAGTCTTGTCTGTCTAGTCTTGTCTGTCTAGTCTTGTCTGTCTAGTCTTGTCTGTCTAGTCTTGTCTGTCTAGTCTTGTCTGTCTAGTCTTGTCTGTCTAGTCTTGTCTGTCTAGTCTTGTCTGTCTAGTCTTGTCTGTCTAGTCTTGTCTGTCTAGTCTTGTCTGTCTAGTCTTGTCTGTCTAGTCTTGTCTGTCTAGTCTTGTCTGTCTAGTCTTGTCTGTCTAGTCTTGTCTGTCTAGTCTTGTCTGTCTAGTCTTGTCTGTCTAGTCTTGTCTGTCTAGTCTTGTCTGTCTAGTCTTGTCTATCTAGTCTTGTCTGTCTAGTCTTGTCGGTCTAGTCTTGTCTGTCTAGTCTTGTCTGTCTAGTCTTGTCTGTCTAGTCTTGTCTGTCTAGTCTTGTCTGTCTAGTCTTGTCTGTCTAGTCTTGTCTGTCTAGTCTTGTCTGTCTAGTCTTGTCTGTCTAGTCTTGTCTGTCTAGTCTTGTCTGTCTAGTCTTGTCTGTCTAGTCTTGTCTGTCTAGTCTTGTCTGTCTAGTCTTGTCTGTCTAGTCTTGTCTGTCTAGTCTTGTCTGTCTAGTCTTGTCTGTCTAGTCTTGTCTGTCTAGTCTTGTCTGTCTAGTCTTGTCTGTCTAGTCTTGTCTGTCTAGTCTTGTCTGTCTAGTCTTGTCTGTCTAGTCTTGTCTGTCTAGTCTTGTCTGTCTAGTCTTGTCTGTCTAGTCTTGTCTGTCTAGTCTTGTCTGTCTAGTCTTGTCTGTCTAGTCTTGTCTGTATAGTCTTGTCTGTCTAGTCTTGTCTGTCTAGTCTTGTCTGTCTAATCTTGTCTGTCTAGTCTTGTCTGTCTAGTCTTGTCTGTCTAGTCTTGTCTTTTTTTTTTTTCATTTTTTTTTTTTCAGAGAGGAGGGGGAATGCATTGTTGCACACCGGATATTCAAACCCGTGTAGTGTGGGGCTCTCTGATCGAGTTCTTCGTGACCAGCATACCCACCAAACCCCCTCCTCTGTCTCTACACTACACTCCAACCGGAACTGCGTGAGCATTACTTCAGGTGGGTGGTGGTGTTTGTACCAATTGTTTCCTTACTGTTATTTTTATTGTGCTTTACTCGTTTCGATTTCGTCTTTCGTCTTCTGTCGTATTAGTTATGCAGTCGTGTGATAAACCATTTTTCGGTCTTTTCGTCACATATCTAGTCGTCCATGTTAGCTTCTTTGTGTTTCGTGTGATATTATAATCGCCTTCCATTCTCTCTCCATTTGTTCTTTTCCCAAGATGATTTCGGTTATGTAAGCTTGTACTGCATCCCAGTTATGCTCACTTTCTAACATAACTTCCATGATGTTCTGTTCTTCTAGTTTTGTACCGCCTAGTGTCTCCGCGAGTCGAGTTCTTTCGTTCTCTGATTCTGTACACATGAAGATAGTGTGTTGTGCGTCGTCTGGGATATGACCGCAATAAAAACACTCCGCCGTGTCTCTTTTTTTAAACCGTTCGAGGTATGCGTTGAAGCATCCATGACCAGTGAGTGCCTGTGTAAGATGGTAACTCATATGTCCGTGTGACCTTTCATACCATGCTGTTAAGTTAGGGATAAGTCTGTATGTCCACCTGCCACTAGTGTCGTTATGCCATCTTGTCTGCCATCGGTCCATGAGTCTCTTACGTGCTCTCTCCTTAGCGGCTGCTCTTTCGTGTTTTAATTCTTTTTTCGCCCTGTGTTGTTGCAGGTCTTCGTAGACTTCTTGTTTCTCGCGAATCAGTAAGTCTATTGGGGGTGTGCTTGCAAGTACCAGCGCCGCGGCCTCCGAAACCGTTCTGTAAGCAGAAATTACTCTTAGAGCACTTGTTCTCTGTACTCCTGTATGTTGTTTTCTCGCTCCAATCTTTTTCGTTACGC